>VDFB02263289.1:0-141497 GCA_007258455.2 Sequoia sempervirens
TTGAGCTCTTTACTTTTTCATCTTGATGATGGGTCACGGAGTGTGACCTAAAACATTGATGCAAAAATTATTACACAATCGAATCCAAAAATCAAATCAAATAAGAAGTTATTAGTTGCATTTTAATTAATGATTAGCTTCATGTGAGAGGACACAACATTAAATCCAAAGATGTGGACGGAGAAAACTATAAATATGGTAATAAAAAATTGTCACTTTCATCTCTCTTGATGCTTTACTTCATGTTTGAGTACACTGCATTAAATTGAAATAATGAATTCGAGCATGTAAGAATAAATTAAAGTATGGTGAAACATATTTTATTTTCATCTTAATTTATGCTTTGCTTCATATATATAGACATAAATTTAAATTCGACTCCATCAAAAAATCATAAAAATGAAATAAAATATTATAATTTTTTTCATTGATTAAATCATAACCATTAAAGTATAATAAACTTAGATATTCACATATATTTCAACAATCAAAATGTCTATTTACAGTGTACATTTTTAGCTTTATTTATATTCTCACACGTCATTTTTTGTTCTATCTGTACGTGCTTGTCCACAGAAGCACTTATTATATTCCTTATTTTCTCAGACGTTTCTAGATTTTTTAAAAGTAGACAAAAGTAAAAATTACGGTGTTAAGATGTGCTTTGAAGATCTTGTAAACATCGAAGAAAAATTATGTTCTGTCTACGGCATTCTTCATTCTGGAATACAGCCTTTTACTTTTAAAAGGAGACTGAAATAGGGAGAACAGCAGCATTAAAGAAAAAAAGGACAGCTTAAAAAGACCCACCACTAAATTTTGTCAAGGTATAT
Organism: Sequoia sempervirens; assembly: GCA_007258455.2. Classification (NCBI taxonomy): domain Eukaryota; kingdom Viridiplantae; phylum Streptophyta; class Pinopsida; order Cupressales; family Cupressaceae; genus Sequoia; species Sequoia sempervirens. Next base: position 834 of record VDFB02263289.1, read on the forward strand.
CATTATTGATATTAGTACATCATTTCACTGTTGTAATAATAGTTGATTTATCAAGGGTATCCTTTTAACAGGCATATAGTATGTTGTCACATTATTTGGTCCACTTAATATGTTGATGACGATCTCTCTTGTGAGGTCATCCATGTGATCAGGGATCACGAAAAGTAAATTATTCTATGTAAACAAGACCTACACTAATTTTTCCATTAATAACATTTACATATAGTTGGACATTTCAAAATATTCCATCTAGAGTCACATCGTTACCTTTAAAAGCTTCTCGGTTGCTATGTACAAATTAGTCATTTGATATGTTTAAGGAGAATCCATACTAAATTTAAATTTTAAGATTATGTTTGATCTATTAAGAACAAAGCTAAAATGTCTTTTTATTATAAATATGATCTTAGCTTAATAGTTATGACGCATCTTATGTAAATTCATGGGAACCATGTTTTTTGTCCTATTTATTGAATCATGCCAGTACTAGAGGAAATAGAATCTAGAGGGGGATATGGAAGTGAATATGGCAGAAAATAGCTCTTTAATGTGGTGTTTTCAAGATTTCATTATAGGAATATTTCTTTTGAAGGAGTATCATACTTCTACAAGTAGATAGGTCTTTTTATGAAACCCTTGTATGTGGGGTTTAATCTGGTAGAAGTGCTTCCTTCAAGAATACATGTTTAGTTGTGATTCCTCATCTACCTTTGGAATTATGGAGGCAAGACATACTTCATATGGTCACTTTACTCCTCGATAGTCCAATTGAAACCTCTCAAAAAAATTTGGATCAAAAGACAGTCTCATATACCTTCTTGTATATTGAAATGGACAATAATCATCCTCTCCCAAAATTTATAGAAACCACACTTGGATCGTGTTCCTAGATCCAATAACCAGACTATGAATCCCTCCTTTTCTGTGTTAGCCTTGCCACAAATATGGGCACCTGCAAAAAAAGTGTTGATCCTTCATGCAACACTCCCCAACCCTCTCAAGTAGATAAAGGTAATGCTTTGATTTTCAATCAGAATAGGTATCCTAGTATCTTTATTCTAGTTACATAATGCAAAACATGGAGGAGTTTGAGAACGATGCTCAAAGAAATTCAAAAGGATGGGATTTTTAACACATTTGAAGCTTTAGATACTATTGTGGAATAGGAAGTTGATGTGGGTCTTCAACAGTCCGAGTTAGTGCACATAAGTGAAATTAAAACTAAGTTTCATGGGGATGAGATTCAAGACATCACCTTTGAGGGTGTCTTTAGAAAGTATGGAATCCAAACATCTTTTTGGGGAAGTGTAGCACCTAGACTAGCTATCATATGAGACCTTGTTGAGAGAACGTCAAATGTGCTCCCTCTCATTTTTTAGTGGTGGTGGAGGATGTGGGTGAGGGGCATCAAAAAAGGTTATTGTCAACATGGTATTTAGTAGAAGCTAACAATATGAATTTCCATAACATGACATCAGATAAATATCATGAAAGATCATTTATACATAGCTAACAAGTACATATACAAATTTCATTACATGAGAGTTTATCACATCAGTTACATCGTTATAATGTTTACATCAATGCTTCCCTAAATATAATTGGGAAGAATGCATCAGTTTTCAACAAATGTACAATTGATTACAATTTAATATAAATATATGAATACTATCTCCTTGAACTCAATTAGGAACTAGATATCACTACATGAGGTACAACCTCCATGCACATGAACAAGCAGCAAGGAAACCCAATGGAGGAAAAAACACCAACCTCCCAACCATGTGGAACCCTAAAGTCCACCCCCCTGTGCTAGGAGATATCACAAGGTCCCACTACATATAAACAGTCAAGAAGACAAAGGGATAACATGAACAAGGCTAAACATGGCTCCATCACAACACTACAACAACATGAACATCACATAAAACACATACATTCCTTCCAGAGAGACACACACAATATAAGGGAAAGTACAACTAGTGAATGCTAGACTACAATGGGGAAGAGTGTCATCGCACGGTCCTAACATGGGTTGTCCTGATAGCCTCTCACTTGACGTTGACTCCTATCTATGGTTTTCCTAACAGTCTCTCACTAGACTCCAACCCCATACGGTGACACGCGGAATCAACATTTCTTTCATGAGGACAAGGAAGTGTATCTTTCCAAAAAGGCCTTCTCAACCCATCCTTAGGCTAAACGAGCACTACAGACATGGACGGGGCATCCAATTATCTTGTTTAATGTGAAATCTACCTATTCCCCCTAATTCATTTTTAGGTTATCACTAGATTAAGAAACTCTCCAATTTTTTTTCATAATAGTCTCTCACTAGACATTAACCCCCATTGAGAGCCACTCCCCCTAATTGCAACAAGTAGACCCTATACAACAATCAAGGTAAACACCATCTTGCACACTTAACAAAATCACATGAATCCCACACATAGATTAATGCATTGACCATCTCGCTTACATACCTCATTCACAAGAATCTAAACACAATGCAAGGAATTGACCATCTTGTACATTTACCATGGTCACATGAAACCATACCAAGATAAAATGGCACACGCATAGGTTTTCAATTTCCACAATGCACATAATCCAAAACTATTTCCATACCACCTCCAAAATAAAATGATCATTAAACCATACACTCAAAAACAATCCCTCCTTGCCTCTAGAAACTAACCTTAGCAATTTGCACATATGACTCCCACTTTAATCATTACCAAAATCAAAGACAATAATCAATACAACAATTAACTATCAATACATCGATGAAACATTATTTCCACAACTCATGCTACTTAATTCACCTAATTGGATCATTTATAAATCACTCACAATTATAATATTCATTAGGCCCTACTGTTTAACTTCACTTCCTTGTACCCAATTTACTTAAGAAGAAATATGATGCTAATCAAATATTTTTAAAACTAAGGAAATATATCCAAAGTAACCATTTATGTCCATAAATGAAGCTACAACCATTCACATTAATATTACAAATAATTAATATTCCACTCACAACATTATTACATCTTATCAACTCTAATTTATGTCACTCCCAATTATCCTAACTTGATACAACAAAAGAAAAGAGATAACTTTTAGGTTATCATCTTGTGATGATATAATAATATGTCATGATAGAATAAAAATATCCATTTAAGAAATTTATGTTATTTATTTTCAATCTAAAAAAATGTTTGATTATGGATTTAATTCAAATTAGATGAATTTGTGTGGGAATTAATTGGGATGGTAGAGTGAGTTATTTTTCCTCTTACATCATAATCATTGTATGGAAAATTATTTGTTATTTTGATTAGGATAACATAGATATTTTTTGGTTTTCTCTCTTGAGTTAATAATGGTTTAAATGTTAACAAGTTATTTTTAAAAGGTACATTTTTTACTAAAAAATAGAATATGATGATAGGAATATCATGCCTAGCTTCAAAGGTATCATGTTGGTTAAGAAGAGCATGTTCCTATTTTGATATATCCATTCTTAGTTGCTTGCATAAATGTTGGTACTTGTCATTTCTTCTGGGGTGGATAATAATGCATCACATTTTGGTTTTGTTAATGATGAAGATAAAAAAATAAACAAGAAATAAATTCCTCCAGTCGAAGTCATTTATGGAATACTTTCTTTATTTTATGATCATTACATGCCTTACAATATACTTCATTTATTATGTTATAAATATTTGTTTCTAAGTCTTTAAGGAAAAGCATACATGATTGGCATAATGCTAGTAACAAGGGATTTTTATAGAATTTAAAATGTAATTTAGTATATACATCAAGGTAAATATAGATAGATTCATCTTATGAATCTTCCATTACAATTTTGGTTTGCAGCAGGGAAAACTTTAGTAGTGAATCTTGACCAATTGGCGAATTCTAGAAATCTACCAAGTCAAAATTGGTGAATTCGTGCAAACCAACAAGGTGTTGAAATTTCCTGTATTTTATGAATTATCAATCCAATGCATGTCCATTCACCAATGATTTATTTTATGAGGCATATTTAAGCAACAAATTTTTCATAACAAACTATGCACTTCAAATGGACCGACTAATATTTTGGCTTTGAATCCTTGAAGCATGTAATAAAACACCTACATATTCGCCAATACTATTAAAACACAATTGTATCAAGACCCATTTTGCCAATTAAAATTTACAAATAGTTTCTTGTGAAGATTCATTTTGCCAATTAAAATTTATAAATAGTTGTTTATGAGGACCTATTTCACCAATAACTTTTAAAAAAATTGCATTTGAGGACACATTTCTCCTTGAAAATTACAACGTATCGTTGTATAAGCATGCAAGATTCGCCAAATTTTTAATATACCATTTAAAAATCTAGCGGAATTTTTGAAATATGGATTGATATAAATACAATCAAAACTATCATATATTCTTACACATTTTTTTTAGTTCTGAGGTTCTACTTCTCGATTTGGAAGCTAGTGAAAGACGAAAACGTACACTTAAAGGTGAGTGATCATTTCTTAATAGTGCTATTAGTTATAATAATAAGATTTATTTATCTCTTTTCCATTCTTGCTTCAGTCTTAAAGATGATATTGAGTAGGGAATGGGATCTATATTCTTTATCCTTCTTAAACAAGAAGACATTTTTTTTCAAGCTTTTATTTGAAGTGAGAGATCAATATGTCAAGCAGCAAGGGTAAGACTCCTGATCCTCAGGGTAGTGAAGAGACTGGGAGGCCATCAAAATGCCTAAAATGTAGAGGTACCATACAGTCTTACTTTGGAATTGGCAAAGATTCTGATCCATTAGATCAAGATGGAGCTACATCATCAACTCTTCTACCTAATATTAATGAAGGAATTCGCAATATCTCACCACCACTAGAAGGTCAAGATGAGATTTCCATTGAGTTAAATTCAAATGTATCAAATGAGGATGGCAATACTATAGAAGATGTTCCAAGGGATACCTTGGTTAGCTAGAATGAGATAATTGACTTGGATGAGGATGATGTTGGTAGCAAGAAAATAAAAAGAAAACAAAAAGTGGGGTGCGAGTGGGAAAAAACAAGGAATTTTCAACTTGCTTGGTTGTCAAAGTACCCATTCATTGTACCAGTAGGGAAATCAAATGATATTGAAAGTGAAATATTGGCCAAATATACGCTTTGTAGTTAGAAATGTGGAAGAGACAAGATGTTGTAGCTAAATATTGACACTATAGAAAAGCATATATGTAAAGTTTATGAAAAAAAATCATAGACAAAAAGGAACAATTAGTTGTACAATGGAAATCAAAGGAAGAATGTTCTTTCTGTTAGGTATGTGCGCAGAATATGAAGAGCATGACCAAAGAATGTTGAAGTTTTCTATAGGTCAAGGTACACATGAGGCTCAATTTGGAAAAGTAATGGAAGTAGCAAATCTATCAAAAACTATTCAGATGAGTATTGTTTTTCATATTTTGTCCAGAGAACATCCTATGACAGACTACCCAGAATATTCTAGTTTATTATCTTATTTGGGTGTTCCTCACTATCCCTTCTCACATTGGTCTATAAACAATGGATGGGAATGGGAAAACATTCTTGCTGTAGAGGAAAAGGAAGATCTAAAGGAGAAAGTAAAAGAGTCAAATTTCATTGCATTATCTTTAGATGAAGCTACTATGGTAGATAATACTTTTTGGGTTTGTATGCATTTGTATACTATAGAAAGAAATGTTCGCCAAGCTCATCTTCTCTGTGTTCATAAAGTGAAGGATAGTTCAACATAATAAAATCTATTTGAACTAGTCAAGAAATATTTGAATGAAATTGCAGGTATGGATGAGTTGAAAATTGCCAAAAGGTTGGTGTGTGTAGGAGTTGATAGAGTTGCAGTTATGCAAGGTCAATGGAGTAGTTTTTGCACAAAGTTGAAAGATATTTGTGCACCATACATGCTTGGCATTCACTGCATGTTCCATAGAATGAAGTTAGCATTCAAAATTGTAAGCAAGTTTCCTATAGTATCAAAAGTTGAAATTCTAGTTCATGAGATCCATGCATAATTCTGCCAAATTCCCAAATGTTCCATAGAATTTCAAAATTTTGCTGAGGGAATAACACTAGGAAAAAATCTTCTCAAGGATGTCGATAGTAGATGGATCTCACTGCATGGACCAGTGCAATGAGTTCTTTTAGAATATCAATCCTTGATTGGAGTGATGTACGAAAATCACAGAACAGTAGACAAAGTTGTTGACCTCTTACATAGGTTAAGCTATATAGAGACACTCTTAACTTTAACTAGTCTTCTCCCCATGTTGGATGTGATGAACGAGCTTGTGAAGAAAGCCCAATATAAAACTATGCATATTAATGAATATTCCAATCTATGTAAACATACATGCTTGACCCTCGATCATCTATATCTAGATCTAACACAAGAAGGCCCAAATTATTTCATGTGGCAGGAAATTACTAATTTGAATAATCCTAATAAATATTTACAGTTTAATGTAGAGAAGTAGCTATTAATGAGGAAGATGTTAACCGTATTGTTAAATCTATTAGTGATAATTTGAAGGAAATTTCCAAATCTCATTCCTCAAAGATTTGTGAAAGATTCCCTTGACATGAAATACTTGAAGCCATGGGTATTGTGTATCCTAAAATTTGGGTAAATTGAGATAATCCAAAATATTTTCATGATAAAGTAAAAATCTTGATCGAATAATTTTTGAAAAATGTAACATACAATGAGCAAACAATAGAAGGAATTTTAAATGAAGCTAAGCTTAGACAACAATGTAGAATTTTTGCAATAGCTATGAAGGACTAGTATAGATCCATGGGCATGAAGAAGGCCTTTGAACTAGAATGAATAAAAAAGGTTTGGACAAGCTTAGGTCAGATTGAAATATTACGTGATTCAATATCAGAATATTTCAACTTGCTAATTTTTATGTCAAACAATGATATTGGGGTCGGTGGAGGATGAGAGAGTTTTCAATACATTGGCATTTATGAAATCAAAGTTAAGAAACAAATTTAAGTAGATTTTTGAAAATTTCTTGAGGATGAAAGGAACTGCGTATAATGTCAAAAAATTTCCTTTTGAAAGGGCATTCACAATTTGGAGGTCCACATATGAAAAAAAGGGACTAGGTTGTGCAACACTCCAATTCAAAACGCTGGTACTAGTGGCACTGGCAGTGGCAATGGGATTGTGATAGATGACATTGACACAAATCACACAATTAATGTTGAACTTGAGACACAGGCCAAAGAAAATGAAGAGAAAACTCAAAATCAAGACAACTCTTTTACTTTATCTCAAGATGAATGTTAGTTTGAGGACCCTTATTCCATTTGGGAAATGGAATAGTGTACCATAGAAACATGGATCTTGGACATTTTCATGGTCATTTAGGTCTTTTGCTTAGATTTAATGTTGCAATGTAACTTTTGCATTCACATTAGATCCTGAATATTCAAATTATGATGTCTTGTGAAGGTGTTGTGAAGTGTTGTAACACATTTCTACACTTTTCTAGACTCATCTCAATAAAATTCACCTAAAAAATACCTTTTTATCACTTATCAAGTCCTATTCTAAACTGTTGTAAAGTCTTGTAACAAGGTTTCACACTTTTCTAGGCTTGTTATCACTATTTACACCTTTCTTATTGTTTATTTGGCCCCTTTATGCACTCATAAGCTTTAATTAAGTGTATTTTTTTAATGTAAACCTGACAAACATCATTATATACAACTTAATTCCCAACACCCACTTGCAAGCCTAGAGTGGGATCCATTCGCCATGGGTGGTGAATGAGTCCCTATTGGCTCCAAATTAAAAATAATTCAAAATTTCTTTCAAATTTTTATTTAGAAAGACCTTGTGTCAGCCTATGATGTTGTATTATCAAGTAATTAGGGCATAAGTATGTATAAATAAGTTTTTTTATATCCATTTTACTCCAAATTCATTCAAGCATTCATCCTTGCATTCAATTTCATTCATCCACTTAAGCATCATAGCATCATTCAATCAAGCATCTTGGAGCAGCCATTGACATATCTTCAGATTTCTTCAATAAGGTTTTGGTGAGCTTAGGAAATTTTCATGTTGTTTATTCCTCATTCCTTGCTTATTGCATTTCGTTTTTTATCAAGGGTCTAATTAACAAAGTGGGATTTGACCAAGGAAAATCCCTATATTCTAACCCTTAACCCTTTTTCCCCTTTTGGATGTGTGTTTGTAGACTTTGTATGTAGATTTATCAAGTAAATAGGTGTTGGAAAGTGGTCAACAAGTCATCAAAGTGTTTCAAGTCAACCAAACCCTAATTCAAGCTTGGAGACAACCTAAAACCCATTTTCTATAGATTTGACTTTGTCAACCCAACAAGAAGACAAGTATAGATCTAGACCCACAGACTTGAATCTTGAATTTGCAGATTTTGGGAGGAGGATAGATTCACCATCAGTGGAAAATGAGTCCCACTTATAGGATGGAAATGTTGATTTTTTCAGAATCTAGTTCTTGAAAGTTGGAAAGTAGTTTTAGGTCTTTTTACCAATAGGAGGACTGATTCACCATTAGTGATGAATGAGTCCCACTGGTGAACAACAGTGATTTGTGCCAATTTTTAGAACCTTCCAGGATCAACACTCAACTTCCAGGTGCACTCTGTTAAACCTCACTCAATTATGTTTGCATTATTTTATGTTTTTAGTTCATTTTTTGCATATCACATTATGTTTTGAAACATTGCATATTTCATTAGTTTTGCATTCCCAATTAGTCAATTTCATCACTTAGTTGCATTTATATAATTGAATTTAGTCATAATCACATTATGCATTCCTTAGTTTGAGTGAACCACATCAATTTTAGGGTTCTATCTCTCTCCTTTTAGGTGAAGGACCCTAAGAGTGCAAGAGAAACACATAGAACACACCATAAAATTGATGGTTTAAAGAGAATTAGTAGCTTTTAGGTATTTATATTGTACTTCATTAATCAATTTCCATTGTTCCAAATTGTAGTTGATGATATTTTATATTGTATTCAATAAAATTGTGAATCATTGCACTTCATGATATTTTATTCTATATTGCACTTCATGAATCATATTCCAAACTGTAGTTGTTGATATTTAATATTTTATGTTCTATTCCATAGTATTGAATTTGATATACATGATTCTATATCATTTTTAAAGAACAACACTTATCACACTACTTATAAATTCCTATTGCATTGTCATTCACACAATCTTTGATAAATAACTAAAAGGAATATTAATCCATTCCTTGAGTAGAAGCTAATAGTTCAACATCCATAACTTCTAAGCTAACAGAAGCTAACAGTTCAACACAAATAAATTATAAAGGCATCCACACAACTTAAACAATAAAAGCTTTAACTACCAAATCACCTAAATTATACTAAGAAATCCTTACGCATCCATCACCATAAAATATTTATTCACAGATAAGCATTCCACAATAATGAAACTAACCAAAAATCTATCATTCCAATAATAGACAATCCATTAGTAAACTACTAAGCAAAAGCAGAATAAATCCACACACCATAACTCAAAGATTGCATATGCATGAACTTCACCATTGTCTTTCCATATTGAAATAACAAAAAACCAATAAAAATAGTATATTTTCTTTGTCTTGATAATGGCTTCTTGAAGACAATTGTTTTATAAATTAAAATAAAAAGTATTTGAAGTATCAAGAGAGCCAAATTAAAGAAAATACCATAAAAACCAAAAAACTGAACGGTCCCTGCACTGACTCTTTCGCTTCCAATTGTTTTCACCTCCTCCTACTCCAGTAACACCTCCTGTGCCTTTACTCTTTTCCTGTATTCCTGATACTTAGTGACAAGTGCAGTGATGTTTTTCTTTTGGTAGTCATGGTGATTTGCATCCTTGTTCTCCATCTTGAAAGTGCATGGTTCGACTGAGCTAGTGTTTCATAGATGTTGTCACTTTCAACTTAAATGCACTCATATAGGTTTTTAAGTTACTCAATTTTATAAATGAGTTTCCAGTGGTTGTCTTAAGATCACATACTTCTCTATGATACACCTCTTTAAATTTCATTGTTATTTCTGTAAGATCCAGTACATTTTCATTGAACCCATCCATGAGGTCCACTTCAAGAGAATTTAAGTTCTCCTTGATCTTCATCAATATGTCAAATTATTTTTCTAACACTTTATTGATTTCCTTGATATAATCTTCATATACTGACAATTTCCACTCCAATGAATCATACCAACTGTAGACACTCAAAATTTTTCGTCATATAATTATCCTTTTTTTTGTCTATTAATTAAATGGATATTGTTATCTATTTAATTAATTAATTTAAATCATATCCATATTATAAGCATTTATTCATTCAATAATATTATAAACATTTAACCATTTTCATAATCAACCATTATCCATAAATCATATCATATTTCTCCATTTGTAAAATCATTAAATTATCCATGCATTGAAATCATTAAATCATTCATCTAAATTCACAAATCATTAAATCATTTAATCGTTATCCAATTGCATATTTCATTAAACCATTTGCATACATAAATCTATTTAAATCATTCATTGATTCACAAATACATGTTCATCCTAAGATTTTACCCAACATTATACAATAAAATCCATCCATTATCTCTCTCTCATTTCAATTAATTTCAATTAATTGCAATATGCATTTTCCCACTTCAATCATTTATCCCACATTCTTCTTTAAATCTAGATCTTTCTCATGAGGACATCTATAAAATCCCTTATTCTTACCAAAAAGCATACACATTCAGACATTACCAATCTTATTTTCTATTCATCACAACTTCTTGTTCCACTTGTGCTCATAAAAATCTAAGAGCATCAAATGCATAAATCAAGAATCATGGTAAAATAGGAAAACAATGGAGTTTATTTTCTTTTGAAGACATTTGCTTTAGTTTTTGAATAGATTAGTTTTCATTTTGTAGGTGTTTTTATTTAAGAAAGGCTTCATTGGAGTTATGATGGAATTTGATTTGAGTTTATAGATTAAATCATTTAGTTTTCAATTTTCAGCATAAACAAAATGGTTTACTTAAAGTTCACAATTTAGTTTAGAAAATTGCTAAATGTTTTTCTATGAACCCAACTTAATTTATGAACCTAAATTTTGTAGCATCCACTCATCTAATTGAGGGAACTATGACACCATCAGGCATCTTCTTTTGGATGTTGTGATATCTCTAGATCTTAATTCAAAAACCTCAAGATTTGTTGATCTGCTAATATATTGCAGCTCCATGGGTGTTTTATTTTCTTTCTCTTTACTAGCATTTTGAATCACTCTTAATACTAGAATAAGGTGCTAATGGATGGTGGGGTTATTTATCTTGATAAAATAAGTTGCTATCTATGTTTGAGTAGATAATATTCTATCTAGGAATCACTTTTCTTCTAGCATTCTATCAAATGAAATTATGAACCCATCGTAATTTTGCAAACCTAATGAATAATTTTGTACTGATTCTTTATATTCAAGAAATTTTGTGGTCACTTATGAGGACCTGTAAAGTTTAGAGTGTCAATTTTGTACTCTAATGATCTTGGATTTTCATTCTTAGAATTCAAATGATCTTTTGAATCCTTATTACACATTCTAAATAAAACTCTAGCACAACATCAACTTAAAATTTTTTGGCATGCGAATCTGTTTGAGCTCTTCCTAAGAAGTATTATGTAATATGAAATTAGATCTCAGTAAACACTTAAGACTAGGATCAATTTCTCTAGGGTCATACACCAATTTTTCTCTTATTAACAAAGTGTGCTCCATGGAGACTGATTCTGTAATTTCCCTTGAAAGAAAAAATGTGCTACTATTTTCTCTCTAGTCTGTTGGAGCTTAACTACTAGTTCCTTTATTTTATTAGACACATTAACAAAGAATTTCCTAAATTTAGTAATGTAGAAAACAACATCTTGATAAAGCCCTTCTATCCATTTGTTGGTAGCTTTAGCATAACCATAATTTTTCTTGACCCATTGCATAGTGTCAGAATCAATATCTTGAACATTTGAGCTTGAGGCTTCCTTAGTGGTCAGAGTCACAATTGATGAAATAAAATTTCTTAAAGAAAGAATATGAGATTGCAACTAAATGTTCTCCTTTTTTGTTCTTTTTCTCTTTTGATCAATGCATTAACATATTAATCAACATGATATGCATCACCTTCTAAAGTAGATGGCCCCATATCAACATGAGTAACCTTGTAGTCGGCTTCTGTTATCTCATTTTCATTTAGGTCCTTTTCCGGATCAGCAATCTCCAACAATTGATGTCCAATAGTGGAATCAATTACAATTTGTGACATCTTCTTAGCCTTTTTGTGCTTTCGGTGACCCTACAGTAGTATGGAAAAGTGTATCTACTTCAACTATCATTGTGAGAATATTCTTTCTTTTCTTCTAGACTACTTTCTTTAACCATGTTGGGGAAGATGCCACTAATCCAGTGTCTCTACTTTCAACACTTACATTTTCATTTTTTTTCAGTTGATTGAACAAAAAAATAAGTATCTCATTTTGGAAGGGGGAAATTCAAAGAATGTGGGAAAAGAATTATCATTGATTATTTGTTGAAAAATTCCCTCAGAGTATGTAGGCACTAGCTTTTCTTGACTAGCCTTTTTCTTAGGTACCCAGGGTACACTATCTTGTTCACAAATTGATTTTAGCTTAGCCCCAGTGTCCTTTGGCTTCTCACCATCTCCTCTTGACTATGAGAAAGTTCCAGATAGCCCAACTGACTTCTTTCCAGCTAATATATTTATGCCAAAGGCCTGTACAGTCCCTTGCTCTTTTCTTTGTGAAACTCTTTGCTCATGGGGAGAACCCGCACTTTGGCACCATTTTTTGCTCATCCAGTCTAAAGTTCTTCTAAAAAAAGGGGCATAAAGGACCATTAATTTTGAAACTTCATCCTCTGACCATTTAATTTTGTACAAGGGATTAACGGCAAGGGCCTGATATTTGAGATCAATGATCACCGAGTCTTCTTGTGCATCTTCTAGAATATTGAAATAAATACCAAAAGCTTGTATTTACCTTAGGTTCAATCTCATGAAATTTCTTCTATACACCTCACCTTCATCTATACAATCTTCCCAAAAATATTCAATCTCAGGGCTCTACCTCTAATCTATACAAATTTTTCTTAACATAACCCTTACTATCAAAATTAGTTCTCATGGGAAAACATTGAAAATTGAATTCATTCAGGGATTTATCCACACCCCTAGCAATATTATTACTTTTTCAAGAAAATGAAGGTATGGAAAATGGGAAAGGATACCCTTTCTTTCCCATGTTTGAATATTTATCATTTACAACAGCCATTTGCTGGAAACCTTCAAGAAAAACTAGGAAATCACTTGGGTAACAGGGCAATTTCAATGGAGCCTTCTCAAAACCTCTAATTCTAAGATAAGTAAATCTATTGAATCAAATGTAGAAACTTCCAAACTTCAATACTAGAGCATCTAATTTAGGTGAAACCCAAAGTTCAGGTTTTCCATCAATTCTTCTCACAATTTCCATTAAAATGTGTCATTGACACGATAAAAATTCCTCATTCCAGCCTCCTTAGTGAGTTGTGGAAAACTTCCTTACACAAGCATGTCTGGTGTTGGAGACCTTTGTGGTTCCAACCCTTCCCAGACAACCTCTTGATTAGCTAGAATGTAAACCAGGTATGAGTACATATGGAAAGAAACAATTTTCTAGAAATTTATCAATTACTCATTTAAATGATAACCAATAATCTCAACCTAGTCAATGAATTTATTTTCACTATAAATCAGTAGAATAAAAAGACACATCCAAAATTCAAAAGAGTCTGAATATGATTACCAACCACATGATGTAGCAAGGTGATAAGATCTAAAATTTCATTCTTAAAATGAACCCCTTTAAGATTTTAGGGAAACTAAGACATACCCTTTTTCTTGGGCTTCAACCAATTCTTTGCAATGGAATTTTTGCACCATTCCTCATTCATTCTAAAAACCTTGTCACCAATAGGTACAAATATTTCCTCTACAATTTCCCTCTCTGGAATACTTAATGTGCAGGAAATGACTTTAGGAGTAATTATTGCAATGACTAACCGGTCCACAGCTCTAATTTTATGAATCTCTAGAATGTAGCCCCTTGTACATGCAATCACCAAGCCGATGCTTTGTACAACCTCAAGAAAGCCTTCCACATGCACCAAACCGCTTTGCAAAACTTTATCTTCCAGTGGTGTTCTCTTACTTTGCTCCAAGTGCACCAAAAACTCCTCGAAATTGAGGCTCCCAATTTCATTGTCCCTCACACCAAACTGGTGATTTTGAATTCCACTCAACATGAGCACAAATTCATGGAGATAAAATCTTTGCACTTGAGAAGTACTAGCATTCACAAAGAATGAAAATGTAGGCTAAATGACTAAGTAAAACTTTGACACCCACTTATGCCATTATGTTTTATAGGGCGTGCATTAAAAGCAACATTCAATTTCATTCCTCAAAAAGACAGCCTTTACACCTGCATGCTTTTTGAAATTGTTGAAAAGACAACTCAAGGTTAGTCCGTACATAGCATTCAATGAGATGATGATGCCTTGGAAAGCCAAAATGAGTCCATAATGTCATGTGGTTGCAGAAAATTGCAACCTTAGAATGAAATTCAGAAGTTTCAAAGTCTTGGAAACCTCTGATTCATTGACTGCAAAGATGACCAACAAAGACTTTCAACTCAACAAAGTGAGCCAAGTCAAGGAATCATGTAGTTATGAAAATATAGAACTGGTGCAGGAGCACCTAGGCTAACCTCCAAGTTGTTTGTCATCAATTTTGGCTTGTACCTGACCTTAGCCAAGTCAGGGTGTATGTGTGTTTAGTTTGGACCTTACAAGGTCTTTTTTGTGTGATGAGTTAGTCACTAGGACTTAGGACATCCTAGTTTATTCAATGTTGTTAAATGTTGCTTTATTTAGCTTTGGACAACATATGTTAGAATATAAAGCATTAAGTGAGTTATAACCACATGGTCATTGTTAGAAGGTGCCAAGAGACAGTTAAGGGACTTGTTGGCTTGAGATCAAGGTGTTAGAGGTCCTAAGATTTAGGATCATGACACAATGATGGAAGTTGCAAAAGTTGTTGTAAAATTGCATGGCAACATTTTGTGTGATTGCATTCAACTTAGTTATATTGGATTTCCTTGAAATCAGGGATGTGGAGTCGAGAAAATTTCCTTGAAACATGGTAAAGGCTTCAAAATAGATGTGGTGGCTCGTAGAGAGCAGTTAGAATGCTTTGTAATCAAATTTTGGTTTGAAAGAAATAGAGGATCTCTGTATTTTCTGTGTATCCCGTGTGCTTTGATGTGACAGTGATATCTAATGGTTTATATGCACTGATTTGGCATTGGATCTGAGTTTACACAACATATTTTAGCATTCTTTCTTTTGTAAATAGGTTCATTTGATTTAGTTTAGGTGTCTTGTGTGAATAAAGCAAAGTTTAGGGTGTTTGCTGTCTTTTTTGAGTAGTCAAGTTTTTAAATGGCTCCCCCATGAAATCTAACCACGGGGTTTCCCGGAGATTGGATGGAAATGATAGGGGAGCCAGTCTTTTATACATATTTAGAAGTAGGAGTTCCAAAGAGCCAAGAAAATATTTGTAATCTCAAACCCTAGGCGAGCTAGGACTGCCCGGTTAGGAGTTTGATAGAGAAAAGTTGAGAACTTAGGCAGGGGAAGGAACTACTGTACGGAAATAGTATGGTTTTAGGTAGGTCTTAGTCAAATTTTGACATGTTTAAAAGGATTGAGGCTTGAACAATCCACTGGTGTGAGGAATCAGCAAGAAATCCTTGAAACCCTATTAATTAGGTCAATTAGCCCTTTCTACCCTAGATTATAGGAATCCACTGTATGGATGATATAGGGGTCTGACACCCTGTGAAACATTTAAAGGACTGAAAAGGGTACCTAGAAGTGTGATTTATTTGCTAGGTTGTTTTACAAATTTAAGCAAGAAAAGCCAAAGAGTGACTGGTAAGGGCTACTAAGAAATAGGCCTCACCAAGGCAAATACTTGAAAACAGGGAGTTTGAAGATTGAACACTAAGCAAGATGGACCTATTTGGATGTGAGAAGCATGATGACAGTACCTCTAGCTCCCTTGCAAGCAGTTCAAGTTTGGTAATGAAGTTGGCACTTAGATCCTTCTAGGTGTTGGGAAGAAGATTGCAATTTCAAATGGTGTTGGTCTACCTAAGTTAAGTACCAGTGGAAAACTCTTGGAGAAGAGTTGGGGCAGGACTTGGTTAATCATCCAAGCCCAACAAGAACCCATTGGTAGCAGGTTCCGAGAAGGATACAGTGAAAATGTCTCTAAAAGATTGTGCAAGCAAGCTTTGGTTCACCATACACCATATTGGTATCAGAGCAACGTTTGATTCAAGGCTTGTGATTGATGTTGCAGCCCACTGAGTCAGTAGGAGAGAACAAACTAGAGGAAAGAACCATGGTGACTAATGCAGAGTTAGCTAAAAAAGTAGAAGAGCAAGAGGAAGACAACTGGCTGGTAAGAGAAAGGTTGTCTCAAGTGGAGAAGCTCTTGGATGAAGTCCATGAGACAACAGATAAAGTGAAGGACAAGATAGAGCAGAAGGAAGAGAAGGAAGCAAAGGAAAAAGAAGAGGGCTTGGAGGAGGAGGCTCCAAAGCCTGATCCTGTTCTTGCTGAAGAACCCTTCCTGAAGGCACTGCAGGCCTTAAGTGGTAAAGCATTGGAAGGTGTGCCACTATTTAGTGGACAAATGGACCCTGATTCAGTTTTGGACTGGATTGAGAGCATTGAGAATCACTTTGAATGTGATGGTATAACAGAGGCCAAAAAGGTAAAAGTGGCCAAGTCAAGGTTGAGAGGAGCAGCTCTCACATGGTGGAAATTTGTACAAGCTGAAAGAGAGAGAAGGCAAAGGTCCCATAGTTTCATGGAGAGGAATGGTAACTAAGATAAGGCAGACCTATCTACCTAATGATTATGAAGTTTAGTTGCATAGGAGAAGACACAATCTTAGGCAAAAGGATATGGATGTCCAAACATACACCGAGGAGTTTCAAAAATTATGCCTCAGATCAAAGGTGGTTGAAGATGAAAGCATCAAGCTAGCAAGGTACTTAAATGGGCTTAAATGGTCTATTCAAGAAGACATGAGCCTAGTGAACTTCGAAATAGTCGGCCAATGCTATCAAATGGCCTTAAAGATAGAGGAGAAGGGAAAAAAGAAACAAGAGCAAAACCCCAAAAGTAGAGGTAAAGGGAAAGACAGTAGAGGACAAAGAGGTGGTTATAGTGGAAGGAGTTCAGAACTAGGAGCCCAAGGAGAAGTCAGATACTCTGAGCAGCAAGAAGGAAGATCTAGTAGAGGTGGTAGAGGAAGAGGCTCCAGCTCCAGAGGAAGAAGTGGTGGACAAGGAAGAGGTAACTACTTTACCAATATGAAATGCTACCACTGCAATCAATTGGGACACCTGGCCTATAGATGTCCAGAGAAAGGTAGTACTTCTCATGGAGGTGACAAGAGAACTAACCCGGTTCATGATGAGGTAGCTGCAACAGAATAAACATCCTGAAGTACCATTGAATTCAGAGGAAGGTGAGAACCTCATGATGAGGATAACTTTGATCAAGGAACCGGTGAAAGAAGAACCAAGCCAAAGGAGGTCCTTGTTTAGGATAAAGTGCAAGATGATGGGGAAAGTGTGTAGAGTCATCATTGAATCAGGTTCTACTGACAATATTGTGTCAGAGGAGGCAGTCAGCAAGCTGAAGTTGACAAGGATACCCCACAACAATCCTTACAAGGTCACATGGCTCTATAAAGGTCAGCATGTCTTGGTGAATGAACAAGCATGGGTGGAGTTCTCAATTGGTAGGTACAAGGAAAAAGTTTTGTGTGATGTGTTACCTATGGATGCATGTCACTTGCTCCTAGGTAGGCCATGGAAATTTGACTGCCAAGCTATGCATGATGGAGCAAAGAACTCATATACTTTCAAGAAAGACAAGGTAACCTTCAAAATTCAGTCTTTGCTAGAAGATATAGAGGTGCAGATAGCAGGTTCTAAACTGCTCATGGTGGGTGAAAAAGAGTTCTTGGAAGCCTTGGAAGAAGGAGAAGGAGTTGGCTATGCAGTGATGATCAAGCCAAGAGAGGTGAGCAAAGAGAAAGCAGCTGAAAAACCATAGCTACCCAAGGAGATACAAAAATTGTTGCAGACCTATGAAGGTATTGTAAGTAATGGTCAACCATCAACATTACCTCCTAAAATAGCCATAAGTCATAGGATAGACTTGATACTAGGAGCTACCCTTCCAAACAAAGTAGCTTACAAGATGACACCTCAACAAAATGAGGAAATAGCTAGGCAGATTCAAGAACTTCTAAACCAAGGTCTCATTAGGAAAAGCATTAGTCCATGTGCAGTACCCACTGTCTTAGCACCTAAAAAGGGAGGAGAATGGAGGCTTTGTACTGATTCTAGGGCAATAAACAAGATAACCATCAGGTATAGGTTCCCTATCCCTAGGATTAAAGATCTCATGGATTGTCTAGGTGAAGCTAGGTACTATACCAAGATAGATTTAAAGAGTGGTTATCACCAAATTAGGATACATGAGGGAGATGAGTGGAAAACAACTTTCAAAACCAATGAGGGTCTCTATGAGTGGCTAGTTATGCCATTTGTATTATCTAATGCCCCCTCCACATTCATGAGACTCATGAATGAAATCCTCAAAGACTACATTGGAAAATTTGTAGTGGTGTATCTTGATGATATATTAATCTATAGCAGAACAAGAGAAGAGCACCTCTAGCAGATAGAGTTGATTTTCAAGAGGCTGCAGGAGGAGAAGTTGATGATCAATTTGGAAAAGTGTGAGTTCATCAAAACAGAGTTGGTGTACCTTGGATTTGTGCTATCACATGGCAACTTGAAGATGGACAACAGCAAAGTAGAAGCCATCCTCAATTGGCCTACTCCAAAGACAGCAACAGAGGTAAGAAGCTTCCATGGTCTTGCTCAATACTATAGGAAGTTCATAAGACAGTTTACTGCTATTTGTGCTCCTATGTTGGATACCATAAAAGGAGGAATGAAGACCAAGTTTGTATGGAATGAGAAAGCTAACAAAATTTTTGAGTTGCTGAAGGAAAAGATAGCTACCCAACCTGTTTTGGTGTTACCAAGCTTTGAGAAGCTATTCACCATTGAATGTGATGCAAGCAATGTAGCTATTGGAGCTGTTCTCAGTCAAGAGGGTAGACCGGTGGATTTTCATTCAGAGAAGTTAAGTGAAGCCAAGAAGAAGTATTCTTCTTATGACCTTGAAATGTATGCATTGGTCCAAGCTTTAAGGAAGTGGAGGCACTACTTGCTTCCCAAGGAATTCATAGTGTATTCAGACAACCAAGCACTCAGTTTCCTGAATTCACAAGAGAAGTTGAGTCACATGCACATGAAATGGGTGGAGTACTTGCAAGCATACACCTTCAATATCAAGCACAAGAAAGGATCTCTCAACAAAGTGGCAGATGCTTTGAGCAGAAGAGTCCTCACAATTCAGGAAATTCAGTTGAAGAGCATGGGGATAGATCATTTCAAGGATCTATATGCAGATGATGAAGATTTTGCAGATATTTATAAGGTATGTACTAAATACAAGAATCATTTTCACAGTAAATATGCAGAATATACTTTGCAGAGTGATCTTTTGTTTAGAGGAAATCAACTATGTGTTCCTAGAGGCTCCATTAGAGAGAACTTGATACAAGAAAAGAATAATGGTGCATTGAGTGGTCATTTTGGGATCACCAAAACTCAAGAACTTGTTCAAAGGTTTTATTATTGGCCAAGAATGAACCTAGATGTCAGGAGGTATGTAGAGAGTTGTGTAGTGTGTCAAAAGGCCAAGGGCACTTCTTCAAATGTAGGCCTATACCAACCACTGCCTATCCCTACTAGGCCATGGGAATGCTTGAGTATGGACTTTGTAGTTGGGTTACCCAAGACAAGGCAAGGCATGGACAGTGTTTATGTGGTTGTGGATAGATTCAGCAAAATGGCTCACTTTGTGCCATGCAAAACAACCAATGATGCCAGTCAAATAGCCTCTCTTTTCTTCAAAGAGATAGTAAGGATTCATGGATTACCAATCAACATTGTATCAGACAGAGACACTAATTTTATGAGTCATTTTTGGAAGACTCTTTGGAAAAGAATGGGCACTAATTTATCCTTTGGATCTGCATACCATCCCCAAACTGATGGTCAGACCGAAGTTGTAAATAGGACACTTGGAAATCTCTTAAGATGCTTGACCAAGGAGTATGGTCAACAATGGGATCAGTTGATTGGGCAAGCTGAATATGCCTATAATGATACTATCAACAGATCAACAGGGAAGAGTCCCTTTGAAATTGTCTATGGACTGCACCCTAGAGGTGTTTATGAGCTGAGAGAGTTGAAGGATGGAGTCAAAGGAAGTGGATATGCTGATGACTTTTCCTATGCAATGTAGGAGATTCATGAGACAGTCAGAAAAAAATTGGCAGAAAACACCATGAAGCATAAGACTAAGGTGGATGAGCATAGGAAAGAAGTTCAATTCAATGTTGGAGACTTAGTAATGGTGCATTTGAACAAGTCTAGACTACAGAAAGGAGTTCCTCATAAGTTGTAAATGAAGAGGATAGGTCCCTGTCCTATCTTGGAGAAATATGGAAACAATGCATTTAAGGTGCAACTACCAGATGATAGTGGACTGTCCCCTGTTTTTAACATTACAGATCTAGTTCATTACAGAGGACCACCACCAAACATGGATCAGACTCTTCATGAAGTCATCCAAGATGTGGAAGAACTCAAACTGCCCTCCACTACAGTGAAAAAAGCTGACAAGATTTTGGATACCAGGGTCTATAAGAGAACTAGAACTAAGGAGTACAAAGAACACCTGATTAAAAGACATGATCAACCTAATGCAGATGCAGTGTGGATTAAGAGTCAGAGTTCAAGAAGTTGGGCATTGATCCCAACTTGCTCAATCCAAGGGTGGATTAAAATCTTTTGTTTTGGGGAGGATAGTGCAGGAGCACCTAGGCTAACCTCCAAGTTGTTTGTCATCAATTTTGGTTTGTACCTAACCTTAGCCAAGTCAGGGTGTTTGTGTGTTTAGTTTGGACCTTAGAAGGTCTTGTTTGTGTGATGAGTTAGTCACTAGGACATATGACATCCTAGTTTATTCAATGTTGTTAAATGTTGCTTTATTTAGCTTTGGACAACATATGTTAGAATATAAAGCATTAAGTGAGTTATAACCACATGGTAATTGTTAGAAGGTGCCAAGAGATAGTTAAGGGAGTTGTTGGCTCGAGATCAAGGTGTTAGAGGTCCTAAGATTTAGGATCATGACACAATGATGGAAGTTGCAAAAGTTGTAAAATTGCATGGTAACATTTTGTGTGATTGCATGCAACTTAGTTATATTGGATTTCCTTGAAATCAGGGATGTGGAGTCGAGAAACTTTCCTTGAAACATGGTAAAGCCTTCAAAATAGATGTGGTGGCTCATAGAGAGCAGTTAGAATGCTTTGTAATCAAATTTTGGTTTGAAAGAAATAGAGGATCTCTGCATTTTCTGTGTATCCCGTGTGCTTTGATGTGACAGTGATATCTAATGGTTTATATGCATTGATTTGGAATTGGATCTGAGTTTACACAACATATTTTATCATTCTTTCTTTTGTAAATAGGTTCATTTGATTTAGTTTAGGTGTCTTGTGTGAATAAAGCAGAGTTTAGGGTGTTTGTTGTCTTCTTTTGAGCAGTCAAGTTTTTAAATGGCTCCCCCATGAAATCTAACCACGGGGTTTCCCAGAGATTGGATGGAAATGATAGGGGAGCCAGTCTTTTGTACATATTTAGAAGTAGGATTTTTAAAGAGCCAAGCAAATATTTGTAATCTCAAATCCTAGGCGAGCTAGGACTACCCGGTTAGGAGTTTGATAGAGAAAAGTTGAGAACTTAGGCAGGGGAAGGAACTACTGTACGGAAACAGTACAGTTTCAGGTAGGTCTTAGTAACATTTTGACATGTTTAAAAGGATTGAGGCTTGAACAATCCACTGGTGTGAGGAATCAGCAAGAAATCCTTGAAACCCTATGAATTAGGTCAATTATCCCTTTCTACCCTAGATTATAGGAATCCACTGTACGGATGATACAGGGGTCTGACACCTTATGAAACATTTAAAGGACTGAAAGGGGTACTTGGAAGTGAGATTTATTTGCTAGGTTGTTTGAAAAATTTAAGCAAGAAAAGCCAAAGAGTGACTAGTAAGGGCTACTAGGAAATAGGCCTCACCAAGGCAAATACTTGAAAACGGGTAGTTTGAAGATTGAACACTAAGCAAGATGGACCTATTTGGATGTGAGAAGCATGATGATAGTACCTCTAGCTCCCCTGCAAGCAGTTCAAGTTTGGTAATGAAGTTGGCACTTAGATCCTTCTAGGTGTTGGGAAGAAGATTGCAATTTCAAATGGTGTTGGTCTACCTAAGTTAAGTACCAGTGGAAAAATCTTGGAGAAGAGTTGGAGCAGGACTTGGTTAATCATCCAAGCCCAACAAGAACCCATTGGTAGCAGGTTCTGGGAAGGAGACAGTGAAAAGGTCTCTAAAAGATTGTGCACGCAAGCTTTGGTTCACCATACACCAAGAACTCTGTGACAAGTTTATAAAACTCTGAGGAATAGCGAATAAGGTTAGGAAAAGCACAAAAACCATGACTTTGAGCATTTTACAAGAGAAATAAATAGCAAGGTATTGAAAATGAATGAGGTAAAAGACCCAAAAGAACAAAGGAGGGGAATTTTGAAATTGTTGACACTAGTTTAAAAGTTTTTTATAAAGGAAAAAAAGGGTTTTATAGGGACTTGAAACCACCGAGTTTACAACTTAAGAAAGAGGACCAAAAAATCCAGTGAAAAAAATAGACTGCTAAAAAGAAAAATGCCAGAAAAAGTAGTAGCCAACCACAAAAGACCAAGAGGGTCAATCAAAAAACTAGTTGGGACACAAACCAAAAAGCCAACAACTAACCCAGAGTCTTCAGAATAGACTTGGTCTCTACCTCTAGGTCCTGCATATCCTGAACCCCTTTCTTGAATGTTTGGATCATCTACGATGTTGGAGGAGCCTTCCTTTTCAGATTGGCCCTGGTTCTCTTAGAAATCCCAATGTCCTCTTCCTGGTCTTTATCTTTCACCTCTTCAAAGTCAACCACCAAGGACCCTTGTTGAGCTTTGTCCAATTTTTCAGTCATGGCATTGATAATGATGGCATTATGTCTTTCCATCATATTGTTTTATTCAACAATTATCTTCACAGTGTTTTTCATTTTTTCCACATCTATTTCAATCCTTTTGTCATTGCCCACATTGTCCTGGATCTCTTTACTGGTACTGTGATTTTTACGCTCTTCATTCTTCTTGCTTAATACAAAAACCTTATCTCTCATTTCATCTAGTTTACTCTGGAGGGCCCAATTTTTTATTTTCAAATCATTGATTTCATGAAATACGCATTTTGACATTCTAAAATGGTCCATTGTATTAATCCTAGCTATACCCAGGTAGTCATCAGAGGGTTCCGTATCAAGATTGAAGCAATTTTTTGCAGGGTTTGGGGCTTCAAGGAATCCAATTCTTCCATCTTTATCCAATGATGGGACATCAGAGGACGAATTATTGTTAGCGCCATAATCCTCAGACTTAGGGGAATCTTCAGAATAAGAGACAAGATTTTTGACAGTAGAGCTTCCAGGCTTAGATGAAGGGTAGGTTTGAGTAGACTGGGGATTATGGGTTATAGTTTTCTTGCCATTCTTAACAAAGGGTGGACTCAGGACCATCCTCACCAAGCTCAAATTGGGAAAATTCCCCAAACAGCTAGGTTCAGTGTCATCCTCCTCAGACTCCAAGGACGCAACCAAATTAGCAGGGGCCATCATATTTTGAAAATATTCAACGATTAATCTAATCAAACCAGTATGCAAAATAGGATATCTTTATGGGTTTTTCTTATTGTCATCCAGACTCTTTCTTAAGGAACATAGAAGATAGTGGGGAAGAGAAACCCTAACCTTATAGCAAAAATGGTTTAGCAGAGCAAAGTGATAGCCGTAGGCCCTAGTGAAACGACCGTCTAGAGTTATATACTCCATGATGAGGTGAAGCACTTTTCTCCAAAGAGCTTTAATGGTGTCGACCTCAAAGAAACTGTTAGAAATTTTCACTAGTTTCAATATTTCCTTATCTTTCTTCAGAAATCTGACCACAACTTCATCAGAAAAAACCTTGTCCCTAAAAGATTTGTGTCCTTTAGTGGACATGCCAGTCACTTCAACTATAATATTTTTTTCGAGCTGGACTTTCCTACCAAAAGGATTAATTCCCTATTTTCCCAATTCCTCTCAAAATGGTTTGTAGCTTCCTAATTAGACCCATGGAGTTTTTCTAGAAAAGGAGTAAACCCCTGCTTTTGACTTTTTTCCACGCTTTTGTGTTTCTTATGTGCATCTCAAAGTTGTTTGACTCAACTCTTTTTCTTTCTCCTCCCATTTTAGCAAGCACTGTTAAGTAGACAGATGAAAACTTGACTCGAAATGGTCCCTCCAAACCAGTGAGCCCACAAAGCATTCCAAGAAAAACTTACATGATAAGTGAATTGGTTTGGTCCCATACAATCTAATGATACTGATGTAATTTCGCTGATCAATCATCATTAATGAGATGACATTCTTCTTGACCATGTGATGCATCATAATTCAATAAGGCACAAGCATTAGCACCTAAATTGCTAATATTCAGCCAAATGCATTGTCCTTTGCTTTTAACCCCTTCGTTCGCAAAAAAGTCTTCCACAACATTGGCTTCTCTATAAGCGTGTGAAATCTTTATATTATCAAACTTAGCTAGAATTGAAATATCCTCATCAATCCAAGACTTTATGGTCTACAAGGGGGGGGGGACCTAAATAAGAGACATTCAATTATATTTTTAGAGTTCCCTTCAAGCCAAAGGTTTTTAAAATTTAGACTATGAGCCAAATTTATAATATGAAAAGCTCCAGCAGCCTTAGCTAGATGATTGGTTTGAGAACCAAGGGGAGTGGTAGTTGCACCAAGGAAATTTCCAAAATAATCCCTTATGAAACCACCTTAACCGGTCGCCCCAAGATTACCTTTAGCCGCCCCATCAAAGTTGTCTTTCATCCAACCATTAGGTGGAAAAGTCCAGCAGACACCCTCCCTATCCTTCTTAGCATGTTTAGGGACACATGAAATATCAACATTAATATTCAATTCCTTGGAAACCATGAGATCATAGGATGAACAAGCCACTTTCTCGGTATTTCCATCCTTCTAGGGGATAGTATTGAAATTTTCTTTCAATAATCTGATTATTTTATCAAACACAATGGCCACCGAAGATTCTTTATCTCTGTAGATTCTATTATTTCATTCCTTCCATAGACCCCAGTCAACATGAGGGAAAGAAAAATTCCATAGTTTCCCAAGAGCACTTGAGATTGCGTGTCGAGGCTTTCCATTGTATAAAGAAGTCTTCAATTGACAAGGGTAAAACCCAAGATAATTGCCAGTAATAGAGGAATTTTTCCCAAATTGAGGTAGCAAAAGAACAAGGAAGAAACAAGTGACATACTGACTCAGCTTCCATCTTGCAAAGATAACATCTATTGGGTATTTGAAGGCCATGCTTGCAAAGTTTTTAAACCATGAGCACTTTATTTTGAAGAAGGATACAGAAGAATATGTTGACTTTAGGGACCAAGTGTTTGAACCAAGCTTTCAAACAAGATGATCTTCCAACTGATCATGGCAAAGTCTGATAGCTAATAAGGATGAGTGAACCAGAGCAAGAACCTTAATAACAAGACTCAGATCCACCCATTTTCCATTCAACCAATAATCTTTAACATGCAAACCAAATAGAGCTTTACAGATCTCATCCCACCCACGAAAAGGTTCAATTTTGATAAGGGGCTCATTAAACAACCATTTATCCTCCCAGAATCTAGTTTGGTTTCCACTCCTGACTTGCCAACCCACTCATGTTTCAACAAATTTTCTTCTAGTAATCAAATTATTCTAGCATGTTGAGCCTCTGGGTAGAAGATGGGATTCCATCTTAATAATAAGAGATCTGTTATTCTCCAAATATTTTCTTGTCAGGATATCAGTCCATTCCCCTGAGGACGAAAACATTCTCTAAATTTGTTTAGCTAGAAGTATCTTGTTAACCATTCTGATTTTTTTAAGACCTAAACCACTGGCCTTTTTAGGTCTACACACCATATCCCACCCTATTAAAGGAAACCTTTTTTTTTTCTTCAACGCAAATAAATCATTTTTTGAATCTTTTCAATGGCATCTGCAAACTTGGCAGAGATTTTATAGAGACTTAAAGCATAAATTGGCAAATTATGAAGAGTAGCTTTGAGGAGTTGTAATTTACCTGCTTGACTTAGCAAAGCTCCTTTCCATCCAACAAGATTCTTACTGAACCTCTCAACCAACGAAATCCAATAGGACTCTGGAGGTTTAAGGCTTAAAGGTAAACCTAGATAGGTGGTGGGTAAAGACTCCACCCTACAACCAAGGACTCTATCAATTTTATTCTATCTTTGTTCAGGAGTATTAAAGAAGAAGAGAGAGCTTTTCTGTTTATTAATCAACTAGCCAAACGCCCTCCCATATGCATCCAATAGATATTTCAAGTTTTGTTGTAACCAGGAAATGGATGATTGCTCATGAGAATATCTTTTGGTTTGTTGTAACCATTTTATAAGGAAATGACTAGTATAATCTATCAAATGAAAATGTGACATGTGTACATCTCAGTCTAAAGCTTTTTTTGATCCATTATTTTGAGTCTATTGTCTTTCTAGTTGTAACATTTTACATTAATTATTAATGAAATTTGATCAATGATCTCTCATTAATCTTCTTTTTCATTATGCATTGATGTATGTTTTAATTCTGACTCTAGTTTAGTGAACCATTTAAATTACCTTGATTAAAGCATGAATTCATATAAATTTTTAGTGGATCTAATAAGGTGTCATGGAGTTTGATTATTGATGTGTAAATTGTAATGCAATTCACTAAGATTGTGGATTCCTAGAATTAAAATCACCTTATAGTTCATATTTTATGTTTGTTAAAAGTAAAACTTGAACATGTACTCAGTGATTGAACAGTCAACTCAATGCTTAATAACATATTAATAATAGTATTAGTAGCATATACAATAATGAACATCAAAAATCATTTAATGTGTATCTAGTAGTTGAAACCACTACCAAAATTTTTCTTCAAATGATAAAATAAATAATATAGATAATTGAACATCAACACATTACTGAAGTCTAAATTTGAGATTTTTTATTGATTTTGGCATGAAGGAGTACATAGAGGCATTGGCAATGCAAAAGTTTCCTCAAAGAAAACTCCGCATAGAGCTAACTTAGAACTTGGAAACTCATATTATCGAAAATAAATCATCGTATCACCTTTTCTAGCAACTTGGAATGTTTAGGTGGTGGAATTGTCATTTGTTCTAACTGATGTTGTTTGACTTGAAGATTTTTTGATAATTCATGATTGAAATTTGAACATGTCTTGGATTCTTCATTCAATTTTCCATTCAAGGATAGAAATGGTTTGATGGAATCCAAATAGTTCACCACATCTAGGTTTTGAGGAAACTAGTCCAAATCAATCTTCCTTGCACCCTCCATCTTCTTTCTGAAATCATTCTTTCCAATGAATCACTCATTTGTGTCCTCTTCCAAACAAGCTCCGTGAAGTTCCTTACCTTTTCATCCACCTTCTTCATCTTGTCTGCAACCAAATGCAAATATTCCTTTGTTTCACATATTCTCAAACACTTTTCAATGATAGATGATAATGTCATTGTTGTAGCAAGTAATGAGTAATCCCTTTTGATTTCAAAACCTTGTCATTGGCCTTGTAGACCATTTGTTGAACTTGATTTTCATATTTCGCTAATGACAACACAATTTTGTTGTCGACTAAATATTTGCTAAGCTTCTTATAATGTTGTCTGATAGCATCAATTAATTCAAACATGCCACACAAATGATCAATCCTCTGCATTATTTCATCCTAGATATTTTGTTTCATATGCCTCATTGTTTCTTCACAAAATGTGGATAACTTATTTTGGAAAGACTTAATTTCATTTTTTGCTTCTATCAGCTCTGCCTCCAATCTTTCATTTCTTTTTCTCTCTTTCTCCAATTTTTGTTCCCACTATGCATTTCCATTCATAATGCTTAGACTTAATTTTTCTAAAGTGAATTTTCCCTCATCATATTTCTTGTTGCTCTCATATATCCTTTGCTTCAGTTCATTCACTTCTCATTTTGTTTATCATCTTTGCTTGTTGATGTAGAGGGAAATTTTTTTATTCTTTTTTCTAATTCATTGCTCTTGTTATCTGTTCCTTTTCTATTTTCTTTCTCATTTACTAGGTATTCCTATAACTTTTCTATTTGAGTTTTCAACATTTTTTTTCTCTCTATCTTGCTTTAGCAATGATGTGTACATGGTGTAGGGCACTATAGTTTTCATGATGTTAAAGGAGGTTAATTGTTAGGTTTAATTGTTTATTATTGTGTTCCTTGGATGTAATAAGGTCCTTTAGGACAACTATCATCTTTTTAATAGTGTTGTTGAGGTCTTAGGCAGTCAATTTTTTCTATTTGTTGAAATTGTAAAAAAGTTACAAAATTCTTGCAAAGCAACTTCTAAAATTGTTGTTGATGTAAAAGTGCACAAATGGGTATTTGTTAACCCATAATCCAATAATCAGTTTGTAACTATTGGAAAAAATGAGAAATGTATAAAATTCTTGATTACTTCATTATGCGGGTTTGATTGATGTAATTTTGAAGTTTTGAAGTAACAAAGCTCTTATTTTTCTACATTTTGAAGCAAAATTGCTGCTACAGCATTTGCTTTGGCCTTGTATAACCTATAGGTGGTTTATTGTTCCATGAAATTGTTTAAGGGGTGAGTTATATTCCTTTTTGTTTTTGTCTCATAAGATTTCATTGAGATTTGAGGATTTTATAGTTTTTTTTCTAAAATTGGTTCAAAAATCCCTGTTTTGGGGGTTTGAGTGCAAAAAAATGATTTGTGGCCAATTCCATTAATGAAAATGATTAGAAATTTGTGGAATGGGGTTAGATAGGGTGTATTTTGAGTTTGTGGTATTTGCAGTACCATTGATGAGGATTTGGGAAATTTTGGTTGATGCCTTAGTTGGTTTACTTCATGTTTTTAAGCAAAGGTGATGCATAGGTGACATCGTTTGTGAAAAAGGTTTGTAGAAATTTTTTTGGGTGATGGAAATTTTTTGTGTAGACCATATTGGATATTTCTAAGCTAGTGGCATGATATTTTAAGTTCTAGGTTGTAAAAACCAAAACAAGCCTAATTAGGTCTTTATGCAGGTGTAGCAGTAGGTTTTTGGCCCTTACATTAGAAAACACCCTCATATTATTTTGAGATATGTTGTCTAAGAGAATAATGGGTATTTGAAATAAATTTCATATTTTAGGTTGGAGGTGTGCATGAAAATTTATGCCCATTTTAGTCCATTTGCTACTCTACATTAGGCCTAATTGGAACGGGAGCAACCAAGATTTGAGGGTTTTTTCCCAAATTAACCCTACCTACAAATTTTATATGTTTTAAAAATCCCAAAAGGGTATCTAGAATGGTGATTGGATTTTGGGTTTGAATCCTATTCTGCAAATTATGTTAGAAATAGCTTGTATGGAGTGCCACTAGAAGAATTAGAGAATTGTAAGAAAAACCCATGAAACTAGGGTTCTAAGATTTAAAGATTTGAGTTGATAAGTTAAGTTGAGTGAATCTGGAATTATTTGCATCAGTACACCAATTCATCGTTCTTCTTTGATACATTAATTTTGTTAGTATTTTTGAGTCTAGGAAAATCCAATTGAATGTTAATCACCTGGAATTCAAATTGAGCCATCTTTTGTTTTGAACTATGGGAACAAGAATTGTGTACTCCATGATTTATTTATTTGTGTCAAATGTGGGTAATAGCATGGTTGTTGTCGGATCTGAAGTTACAACAGATGCACTCTCCATTAGTTGCTTCTTTTCTTTTTTATTCAAGTCTAATTTCTTTTTAAACTCTTCAATGTAATCAAAACCTAGGGATGCAGGAACAATGGAATGCTTGAATGGAGAATGAATAGGAGTACTTGTAGTTGCTAATGATGTTGCAACCCACCAACTGGTAGTGGAGGAGTGCTTGGAAATAACTCATTTGTGGTGGATCCACTAGTAGTGTGACTTTGACTTGTCAAAATCCTTTACCTCTTCTGTATGCCTTGATTAACTAGTGTTTCAGTGGTATCTTGTATTTTTTACCTCGTGTGTAATTTATTTTTGTAGCACATGTTGACCACTACTAGTACTACTACCATACCATTACCACTAGAGGCAGTGCGAGTTGCACTAAGCTTTCCACCATGGGCATGTCCTAGTTGTGATTGTATTTGACCATGAAGATGAGGATTTGAATCTCTAACAAATTGAATTTTATTCCCTTGGTATACTTTTTCACATCTAAGCCCAAGGCCAAATTTACCAACTAGTTTTCTATGCTCTACATCTGTTACCATCTAAGGCCTTGTCTTTGGGACACCAAAGGACCACCTTGATAACCCATTTTTTTAGCTATGGCTACTCCTGAAGTATATGATTCTTTTGTGGCCTCACTTAAACCAAGTTTGAAATTTATCTGGCTTTTTTCTTCCCTATCATCATCACATTCATCATCAGTTTCTTTATCTTCATATTCATCGGGATGCTCTATATACCACAATTTTCTAAACTCATGATCTTCTTTGTTATCTCCATACTCTACAAGAGCTCTTGGATCACTTAGCTCCTTCTTCATAGACCAAAAGGTAGTAATTTTTTATCATGACCAATTTTTTTTCTGTAACTTCCTTCTCTAGAGAATCTTTCATTTTTACTCTACTAGATGGTTTATCACTTTTTTCATAAAAAATGTTGTACCTCCTAATTGTCTTTCGATGCAATGGCATAATTTATACTAACAATTGTCCAAAAGAAATACCATTCTCAGCAATTCTTTTCTCCATTTCAATTTTGACGTCATCCCAAGAATACTTGTTTCTCAAGTTTTCAAGCAAGGGTTTACTTCGATGTTGAATTCTACTTGCAACATTCCTATGAGCCATAATCATTTCTTTAATGGTGCCACATGGATCATACTACTAGTGACAGATAGGATCAAAATCTTAAATTTTCAAAAGATTATGTGCCACACTAAATTCTTTTCTCTTGAATGTGAATGCTCCACATGAAAAAGGTAAATAAGGAAATAAGGTCTTCTTTTGTTGATTGGGAAAGTGTAGTTCATCAGTACTCTACATCTACTTTACATCTTCCAATGCAAAAACCCTTTCTGTCACATGTATTGGAAGTTTGTATGGTTATACTCTTGATCCATAAAATATTAGCATAGTATATTCTTCCATTAAGTATTAATCAACCAATTGTATTTCTTTTCCTAGTTGAATGCAGTTTCTACATGACATAGGCAATCTAGCCATTGGATTATTTGTAATTGCTTGATGCAATGGAGCCAAAAATTAGTCTACAAAATGAATGTAGTTCCTTCAAGAATCATGCATCCTTGTCTTAGTGGTCCACTCATATACTGGAGCCATTTTCATTTCCTCGGCATTACTATAGGGCTGAATCTGAAGC
Source organism: Sequoia sempervirens (assembly GCA_007258455.2). NCBI lineage: Eukaryota > Viridiplantae > Streptophyta > Pinopsida > Cupressales > Cupressaceae > Sequoia > Sequoia sempervirens. Next base: position 32,892 of record VDFB02263289.1, read on the forward strand.
TTGTTGGTCTAAAACATTCCTCTAAATTTGAATAGAAAAAGATAGCATAGGTAGGTTGAGAACCTAAATATCTTTGTGGAACCTCCTTTAATCATTAAAAAATGTTTATGCATGGATTCTGCAATGTGCACAATGAAATTATATTTGACATGTGGAACACCATGATGGATATTATATACCATTTCAAAGAGGCTTGCACCCACTTCCACATTGCTATCCAGTCCGAGGAAAAATTATAGCATGGAAATAGTATCCTAAACCATGGTTTAAAAATGTCCAAATCATAAGGAGGCTTATGATCACCTTTCAATTTGTTTCTATCCAGAAATATTTTATTTAATAAATATTTTTTCTCCATTTCATCCACTACTCCATAATGACTAGCAAGCTTTTCTAGGTCAATGTGGACATTTCCAAATTCTTCAATTGTAAACCCCAACACTTTTCCAAGTTCTTCTAAATTAATGGATAACAATTCTTCTTTCCTATCATTGTTAACAATTTCTCTTTTGTTATCATCATAATTTTTTGGCATAGACCATGATAAATTCTAGGAAAGGGAAAATATCATGTACAATCATGCACCCTAATCTAGTTACCCTTGGTGCATTGAAACTATTAACTTTCATTTTATTTGTACCCTTATTCTGAGATAAAAATCTAAGTTCTAAGGTATGCCTACCATAGGTTTCAAGATCATAAATATCATGTTATTCATCAGTGAAACCAGGGGTTTTAAGCAATTTTGCATAATGCATTTTTTATCTGACATTGCTCTAGTGGTACTCGTGGTAGACATGCTTATACAATGTAAAATTTTGAATTCCCTATTAGTCCTTAATTTTTCTTAATTCTCAAGTCTCTTAACCCAAAACGTAAACTTCAAATTTTGACAAAATAAGATTTTAAGAAATGTCAAATGATGAATTGTAGCCATATGAATTGTTTCACTTACCCGGATATTGATTCTTTAAAAGATTAATGCTGATAGTCATGGAAACTGGGTTACTAGAATGGCTTTGTTAGAAGTGGAGTTGTAGATCTATGGAACATAGAACAGGGTGGTGCACTACAATGAGCAAACTTAAGATTGAAATCTCCCCATGTGCTGACCCACCCACTTAAAAATAAAATCACTTAGTTTTTTTTCTAACATTAAAGTGAATGAAACATCTCGTTATCTACATGTTGCTTCTAGACTACAGAATTAGTTCATGGTTGACAAAATTTAAAACAAGCCATTTAGTCCTACATTGACAAAAAATTCTAAACCATTCATCTTTGTAAATCTAACACTTATAGGGTGATTCCAAAGGTTTAAGTTCACAAGCCTAGAGCTTTGTGCATTTATTTTTGGAATGCAACTACAACCATACATCAAATTTTCATCGAACGATTGAGTAATTTATGATATAAATAATAAACATGTGTTTTAAAGTTGTTTTAAACTTTAATGCACTAGGATTGACATGAAGGCGAAGGGGCTAGTAATGTAACATTGCAAAGGACTTAATAAAATGAATAATGATATAGGGAACCGAGGGATAAGGTCAACGACAAATTAGAAATTAGTAAAATTTTGTAAACCCTAACAAGAGTGACAACTTTCAGTGTATAATGTTTCTTTGTCAATTTGATGGAAACTTTCTTTTTCCATTTGTATTTCTTTATGTTTTTGTTGGCTAACAGATTGGGCACCCTAAGATATCAAAATTCCACATCAAAATTATAGGGTAAAAGTTTTAAATCTCCATGCAATTATTTCATAAATAGATAATACTTAATTTCATAAAGAAAAAAAAAACTAATTTGAATAGATTCATAGACACTGAACTCAACAAATAATTCTTTACTATAAATGAATAATGAAGAATAACACAACCATTTATTTTTTACAGTTGACTTACATTGTCACATTAGTACATATCTTTTTAAAGATGACTAGAGCATGCAAGTGCCAAGCTACAAATGTCTCTTTGAAAATAAATGCATGGGACTTGCCGGGTCAACCATGCACTTTGAAAACAAATGCATGGGACTTGTCTGGTAGGCCATGGGCACTGAAAATAAATGCACAGGGCTTTCCTGGCAAACTATGATGGGGAAAGGGGAGCTGTGAAGATACAAAATGTAATTATTCCCTTTGAGAACCATAATCATGCAGAAGATAACGGGTAGTAAAATTGCTCCCATCTTCTAGTTGCATCCTCTATGCACTAGGATATCACTTATCTCCATTAGAGCTCCTCATCCTAGTTCAAAATCTGTCTAAGAATTCAAGTCAACTAAATCAACATATTTCCAATTCCACCCATTCTGAACTTGATGGAAATTGGTCTTTCACTCTGTAACTACATAACTAGAGGTAGGAGAATTTAGTGTATCCCAAATAATACCACATCGTCTTCTTCTTTAATCCTTATTAACCCTATAAAATAAAAACCCTTATGAAAATTCAAACATTGCACTCAATAGTAAAACCTTTATTCTTCAATGAATGATTTTAGTTGTGCTCACTATCCTTATTATGGGCCAATAGTGCCACTACCAACTTGATCCCTGTGTACACCTCACACGTATCACATGTGAGGTTAGGTATAATCTTAATCACCATTCACGCAAACGAAAAAAACAACTTAACCAATTCATGTAACTTAAGCCTTAAATTTACAATTTAAATGTTTAATTTCATTGATGTCTAGACTTTGGTAGCTTGGCTACATGCAAACTATACCTCAAGTTGAAAAATTGTCAATTGTCAAAATCACTAGTGTCGCTCAAACAATATGAAATCATTAGAAAGATTGTTTCACTAGATCACTGGATTATTGACATCATCATCTATGGTTCTATAGTGCATTGTACAATTTTCAATATAAATTTATCCAATCAATCGCTCCAGATGTTCATATGGCATTAATCTGCACCGCTACTCGCAGTACCGCAACAACACTTTCAGCAAAAACTAATATTGAGAATTTCAATTGAATAAATGAAATGTAGAGTAATTGGATGCATTGAAAATAGAGAATTAAATTTCTCATTTTACCTTAATCATTATCAATGTCCAATAATAAGTCGCAATAAATTTTGCTCACTTATGATCATATCTATATGTTGGCAATTACTATTAGTTTTAAAAGCCGCATTTTATATTGATCAAAGCAAAAAGGATTTACAAGAATGGAGCCATGAAAATTATTTTAATTTAAGTAGCTATTACTAAATACTTAAGTACACTAGTACATAACCAACATGGACAAAAATCCACTAACCATGACAAAAAACTAGTCACAAAGTATATATTACAAGAACTATTACGCTGTACAATAAAATAGACACGTGACACGTCACAAAATTCATTACTATTTTTTTTTGTACTATTAGTTGAGGCCATCAATTGGGTGTTTGAGTAGAACATGAATCAAATTTAACAACATAACAACATAGAAGAAAAGTGAATCACCCAAAACCTTCCTCCAAAACTCTAGACTCTTTAATTATTCAGTTTTTGTATCAGATAGTAGGCCCCATTTCATATTAACCAAGGAAAGAGCCTTCATTTTAGAAGCATTCAATTCCACTTTCCTAAAGAATCCTCCAATAGGTGTTAACCCACTTTCAAAATTTTAATGCTCCAACACCAATTCCAATGAAGAAATAGAGTAAATGTAAGGCTGCAAATGGCATATTGCCAACATTTTCAGCTAATATTTATCAAGAAAAATGTCCATGCAATTGGAAAATAAAGCAAAATCTACCTTAGAATATAGAGCACGAGGGTTGTTTTGAAGTCATTCTCTACCCACAAGTATTCTTATAACATCCTCAGCCTTCACACAGAGAATTGTAAAAACAATACCCAACTTTTTTCTGTTGTATGCATTGTCCCTTCGTTTCTCCCAAAAACATTTGGGTAGCATGACACACCATCAAGACTCCATAATATCCATGTTAAATTGAGAATAGAGAAGAAAGAAATCAAATCCAAATATATTATAAATGATATGAAGAACATCAAGTTGGTGAAGTTTATATAGAAGTTAGAACGAACACAATGAGTATGGCATCACACTTACCATTTTTAAATTCACCACTATCAATCATGTGACAATTAACATTTACTTCAACACTTGAATCCTTGAAAAAAAGTGCTTAAAAGGTATGTCCAAAACAGATGACAAGATGGTTGCATCAATCAACATTAATTTCTAGGTTAATTCAATTGGAAATTTGGGGGAATGTGTGGCAATTGGCAGTCGATAGGATCACAAAAATATTTGTGCATAAATAATGCATGACAAATTTGACATTGGTTTTCATTTCTTAGTACAATCTTGAGTCTCCATAAGCCTGCATGAGGTTTTGCTACAAATAGGGGTTGTTGTGCTCATTTTTCTCAAACTGGCTTAGCACTCTTGAAAAACAATAAGGGGCAATGGAGACTCCTCTGTTTCTTAATTCCATGAAGTCGTAGAACACTTTTTGTGGTGAAATCACTAAGAAACGACTGAAAGGGATAATCGTGTCCAAGTACCCATTGGTGCTTCAAGTGGTGAAGGGTGTTTTGGGCCCATAATTTTTGCTAGCTACCCACAAGCTCAAGGGGAATTTAGAAATACCCTCCATGTTTCTAGAAATGCTTGTGTACATGGGTGTCTTGAAAGCTTGGGGGAAGAAGCTATGCCAAATTATTTTTCCACACTCTCTGTTGGAAAATATCAATGCAATGTTGGACAACATTGATGGCAATTTAATGACTCCTCTACCATTTCACTACTATAGGGCACATGGGAATGAATGGTTGGTACAAAAGTTTTCCCTAGTTCGCTCACTAGACCATGTAGCTCTCAAAAACTAATGGGGGGAGATTGAATGGTGTATCTACTTTATTTTGTGTGTGGCTAACATTCTTAAAGATTGGTCGAAGGGTTGGGTGAAGGATTTTTTAGTGGTGGAAGCTCTCGATAGGGAAAGGTGGTCTTTAGACAAGAATGATTTGGAGCTAGGCATTGGTGATGAATGGGTAGCGAATAACACAAGCAACTGGGAGGAATGATCAAACTATCTTGCCCATAGTTCCTGTAGTGGTGAATGTCTAGTGATTTTGAATGCAATCATAGCCAAGAAGACTAGTGATCCTAGCTGCAATAAAGCCTAGAAGACATGTGAAGCTGGATGTAACAATGCATAATTTGGTGTCTGTGGAAGGTAATTTTGGTTTGTGATGGTTTGTAGTCCATATATGTGTCTAGTGTCAATTTGTTCCATACTTGGGTTTTTAATGTTTTGTGGAAATGAAAGAATGTAAAAAATATTTTTGATTAATATAGAGTGCAGCCCCATTTAGCATCTAATTAAGTTTTTAACTATCATGAAATAAAAATTGTGCTTAAAAAGGATCCTTTAGTAGCCCAACCTTTAACACTAGTTCCTTAATATTTCTTTAATATTTTGCACCTTGCTATAGTTCCTTCAACGGTTGTGATCATTCCTTAATATTATTTTTGTTGTCATGAATTTAAGTGATTTAATAAGTAATAAAATCTCAACCATTGGTTTATAAAAATCTAACTAGTCTATTGTTCTTCCAGACGTTTCAATTTTCAATTCTAGTGGTTCAAAGATTTAATTCTGGAATGCAACTACAATTGTCCATCGAAAATTCATTGAATGGTCATGGTTATATTGACTTTCTTTAGAATGTTGGGTTCCATATTGAAGATTGGGACCCACACGTACAATAGTACATTATTCAATAGCTCGCTAACCACAAGGATTTTATTAAAGCCTTATTTTAATCACACGGGGCGGTGGGGAAAGACTAGGATTAGATCTTGTGATCAAATGGTTGTATATTTTTCACATACAAATAAAGTTATTTTTAAAATGGGGACATCACTAGGTTGATGAGACTTGACCCTTAGGATTAAAGACTTAATAATTAAGGATTTTTTCATAAAATATTTTGGTCTAACTTAGGTAATATTAAATGGTAAACAAGAGCATGATGACCGAAAGACGTAAATATGTAATAAAATCTCAACCATTGATTTATGAAAATCTAACTGTTCTAGTGTTATTTTAGAGATTTCAATTTGCAGGTCTAGTGCTTCAGAGATTTACTTCCATAATACAACTATAGTTGTCCATCGAAAATTCATCGAATTGTCCCTCTTTTAAAACAAAATTTATGCACGTGCATAATTCTACCACTTAAGTTCTTCTGTCGCTCATGAGTCATAGCCAAAATCCTTCAATCCATCGGGTTCATTACCGTGATGAGGGATGAGGCTTTATCTTGCAAATTTTTTCATCTAACAGTCCTAGTGTTATTCTAGAGGTTTTAATTCACAAATCTAGTGCTTTAGAGATTTACTTCCAAAATGTAACTAAAGTTGTCCATAAAAAAATCATTGAACGATTGTGGTCATATTGGTTTGTGTTGACATAAATTTGCCACTGAATTTTTTTTATTACTTTGAGATTATGCTAATTCAGCAAAAAAATTTCTTATTCATTTGAAAATAGGTTTAATTCACTAATGAATATATTTTTATTGTTTCAAAACAAGTTTTAATTGCCAACAATTTTTTTCTCTATTTTGAAAACAGGTTTAATTCACCATTAAAAAAAAAATATTATTTTATTGGTTTATAAAACATTACAATTCACTAGGATTTTCCCCAGAATTCTAGTGATTAGAACAAATTCACCAATTGTGATTTTTTTCCCAAAAAAAGAAAAAAAATTCCAATAAAATTAATATTTTTATTGGGAAGTATACAATATTCGCTAGGATTTTACACCTTCGCCAAGGGGGGGTTTCTTAAATTTATCCCTGCTCAAGAGTTAGGCATTCCAAGAATTTACAAGATTTTTAAGAGAGCATTCAAGATCATTTCTAAGGAATTCAAAGGAAGATTCTTCATCAGTTATTGCAAAAATTCAAGATGCATCATGATGTCAAGCATATCAAGCATCAAGCATGTGATTCGGCTAGTGTTGTGATGTAGCATTGAAGATCCAAGATCAAGCATTGTTTTACACCTACTGTCAAGATCAAGATCTACATCCTTCATGGCCATTTCATGTTGAGTTGTAGAATTGCAAGACATCATTTAGAAGGAATCATTCAAGATATTATTGTGCATGATTCATGTTCTTTGTTTCATGTTGCATGCCTTCATTTCATTGTCTCATCATTTGGTTTAATTACCTACAAGAGGTTTGACCAAGGAAAATCCCTTTTCCCTAACAATCAACACTCTCTCTCTCTCTCTTTGTGTAATTGCAAATTTAGAAGCTTAGAAGACTTGAAGGATCATTGAAGATTAGGTTAAAAGCTTGAAGAAAGTTGTTGGAGTTGTCTCCACATTTGCAAGGTTGTAATCTTCACTAGAAAGTCACCTACAACCTTAAAATTAGGGTCTTAGATCCAAAAACAAAGAGGAACATTTAAAAGAGCATACATTGAAGGCCAAATTTAGATTTTAAAGTTGTAAAAAACCCTAACTAGACGCATTCACCAATACTAGAAAATGAGTCCTAGTTTAAGCCAATTTTGAGATTTTTGCAATTTTGCATACCCTTTTTCAAGAAACCTATTTCTGTATAGAAACCCAAATCTAGGACTGATTCACCCAGATTGGTGAATGAGTCCCAGTAGGCCAAAATTTTAGTATTTGCAACATTTTTTGGTCTTCATTCAAGCCTCTACAAGTTTCCAAGTGCACACTCCTGATATTATTGTTTTATGTTCTGATTCATATGCATTTCTAGGTCATTTTGTAAGTCATTGTATCATATTAGGGTTTAGTATTACAAAGTATATTGCATTTGTCTTTCCAAGTTATTACTTAGTGGTGAACCCTTCATTAATATCTAAACATACCCTAGGATAGTCCTTCAGTAGATATCTCTCCCATTATCGCCATTTGATTGAGATCTCAAGGGTTTGTCCTTGAATGTGGAGTATAGAAATTTTCTTGCCCCAAGTCCTAAACCCTAGTGGAGATAAAATTCTAATCTACACATACCTCTAGAAAAAAGTTATTGAGAGATGGAAATTGGGAGTCTCCCCAAATGCGACTTGCATGATTAATACAAATGGGTCGTCGAGAGGGAATTCGACGCATACTAGCATCAAAGGTGTTGGGAGGGATAGCTTTGGTGAAGTTGCATTTTTCTTCCCCATGCATATGGGGTAGGAAATGAACAACCTCATGGAGGCCCAAGCTATCCTTTTCACTCTCCAAAAGGCTTGTGAGTTAGGATGGAGGAAGATCATATGTGAGACAGATTCTTAGATAGTGATTAAAGTATTGAATGAACAAAATTTTGATGAGATTAACTGAAAATTGGCAGTGGTGGGTGGGAAAATTCTTTACTTGAGAGGCTCTTTTGAGTCCGTATCCTTTGTCCATATCCCTAGAGAATGGAATGGGGTTGCAAACTATTTGGAAAAGTGGGCTTCCAAGAGGCAGATTGACTCAGAGGTTTGGAGTTGGGACCAATTGTCTTTGGAATTGTCTCTTAAATTATGATATCTTCTTTAGGTGGATAGGCTATCTTGAGAATGCCACTTTGGTTTGATCTGGAGTGGTTTCTATGTTGTGTTCCTCTATCCTTTCCTATTTTCTTGTATCTTGGATATTGCCGATGTTTAATATATTAAATTTTCCCCCTCCTTTTAAAAAACAAAATAAAAAACATGATTAGATACCCGTGACAAAGAATTATAGATTATTTTTAATTCATCAAGTAACATTTGACAAACGTTAAACTATTTATATTTCTCTTGGAGAATATAATTGTTAGAAGAGATTTTCACGTGTGATTTAATTGAACACTTTCTTGATAAGGAAATATTTGAGTTCCAAAAGTTTACTAAAACAATAATGAGAAGAATGTTGATAACAAAAATCCTACGTTATCTATTATGCGATGGTAATTATATCTTTATAGTAATTATAAAGATCTATGTTCATTAGCTTTTTTTGTGGTTGCTTATGAAATGCATTATAAAAATTGACAATTTAGAATAGAAAAGTAAATTTCATAGTTTACAAAATAAACATCTTCAAAATTTGTGATTCTCTTTCTTTGGGACATTACGAATAGTATCAAAGATAAGTTTTAAAAATCATAGATTCTTTAAAATTTAAATGGATTTGTATCTTCTGTGGACAAGCACATAGCTCGATGGAACAAAAGTTGAAGTGTGAGAATATAAATAAAGTTAAAAATGTACACTCTCTATACAATTTAAATTTTATTTGCAAATAGACATTTTGATGGCAATGGCTATCTAGCCATCTCCTTACACAATTGGAATTTTGGAATGTTATGGAGTTCTTGGGTGGGGACTCATTGTATCAAGTACTAGAAGATGAGATTTGATTAAACGTCTGGAAATAGCTATGAGAATCTTTGTATGTTCTTGCTTAAAGAAGCACTTAATCTATTCCTTCCTTCCTTCGATCATTTTAGCTCCATTTATACTGAAAGAAACTACCATGTTCCACTCTTTTTATTGTAGATATTCTTTATAGATGTTCTTGTAAACATGAAAGATAAATTGTTTTCCCTTTACGCCATGTTTTACAATGTGAATCACAACTTTCTTCTTTTATAGGGAGACTCAAATAATGAGGACAACAAGAGGGAATGAGTATAAATATACATAATACTTTAGATGATGAAAGAAGAATTATCACATGAAGTGAAATATAATATATTATATTAGTATATATATCTTATGTGATGGATTGTGCTGACCTCCTATAGTCATTGTACTATTATTGTAGGGTTACTCTGCCGTAATAAATAAATAAATGTACTAATTTCGTATTTTAAAAGAAGCATTTAATTTTTTTTAAATAAATAGTTATGGTGGATAGAATTTTAAATTATTAAAGGAATAAGAATATCATAGCAATAAATTACTATATGTTCAATTTCTTTATTTGTATGTTAATTGATGTTTAATTTTTTATCAAAGATTATAACTTTAAATTTAAGTGAATGGATAATACATAAAAGTAAACTAAAGTATGATGGGAAAGGAGCTATTACTATTTACATTTTAATTAATGTTTGGTTTCATGTGAAATGACACAACATTAAATCTAGAGAAGTGGAGGAAGAATATATAGGAATAAACTTTAAGTATGGTACAAAAGAATTGTCACATCCATCTCAATACCTAGCTTCATTATGGAGGACGATATTAAATTGAAATAATGAGTTGGAACATATAAAAATAAATTAAAATATGATGAAATATATGTTACTTTCATCTTAATTTAATATGCCTTCCTTCATATGTAAGGATACAAATTTGAATTCGAACGAACCAAAAATATCATAAGAATAAACTAAAATATGAGGAATTTTTTCATTAATTACATCATAATTATTATGCAAAAATAAATTAAAAAATAATAAACTTGATTTTCACATATATTTCAAAAATCAAAATGTCTAATTACACCTTTTAATAAAATTTTAAATTGTATAACCATTGTAAATTTTTAGCTTTATTTATATTCTCACACGTCAATTTTTGCTCTATCAGACGTGCTTGTCCACAGAAGCACTTACTCTATTCCTTATATTCTCGTATGTCTCTATATTTTTTAAAGTAGACAAAAGTAAAAATTGCGGTGTTAAAGATATGCTTTGCAGATCTTATAAACTTCGAAGAAAAATTATTTTCCCTCTACTCCATGCTTCACTCTGGAATACAGCCTTTTACTTTTAAAAGGAGTCTGAAATACTGAGAACAGCAGCTTTAAAGATAAAAATGACAGAGCTTAAAAAGACGTCAATGGAATAAGGAGGCTGACCCACCACTGAATTTTGTGGCGATAAATCATTATTTATATTAGTGCATCATTTCACTGTTTTAATAGTAGTTGATTTATTAGTGGTATCTTAGCATTCATAGAGTATGTTGTCACATTATTTGGCCCATTTAATATGTTATGACAATCTCCCTTGTGAGGTGTACAAATCAGCCATTTCATATGTTTCTATTTTAATCTTTAAGGAAAATCAATATTAAGAATAAATAAAAAAACATTTTTTATTATAAGTATGGTCTTATTTTAATAACACATTTAGGGTGGTTATAACACATCTTCTATGATTTGTATTTTGTACATTTTACGTCTTATGATGACCTTGATTAATAATCTAGCCATGAAGATACTATTAGTACAATCCATCTCTTTCTTTAGCTGATATGTTAATTGATGAAGGTGATACTTGTTTCCACTAATTATAATTTATTTTCCCTTATCATTACCACTAAAGTATAAAATTGAAACACTCAAATACCAATCCATTTAACTTTTAAAGAACCTATGATTTTTAAAAAATATCTTTCATACCATGTGTAATGTCCTAAAAAGAAGAACCATGGATTTTGAAGAAAATATTTTGTAAGATAGGGAATTTACCTTTCTATTCTATATTATGAATTTTTATAATACATTCCATAAGAAACCACAATGAAAAAATAGCTAACCAACATTAATATTTTTAATTACTATAAAGATATAATTATCATTGCATCATAGATAACTTAAGCTTAGTACCATTGAACCACCTACAATTCATGAAGTGTCAATATTCGTCTTATTATAGTTTTACTAGATTTTTAAACTTAATTTGGAACTCAAATATTTCCCTACTAAGAAGAGTTCAAGTCAATCACACATGAAAATATCTTCTAACACTTTTATTCTCCAAGAGAAACATAAAGAGTTTAAACTTTGTCAAATGTTACTTGATGAATACAAAAAATCTATAGTCCTTTGTCACAGGTACCTAATGAACAATAAGAAAATGGTGATGGTGTTGCACCACTATTCTCCTATTGTCACTCAAATATGTCCTACGATCACAAATTGGATTGACTATAAACCCAAAGGGTGAGTCAATTTTCAACAAGGAAGACCTGGGAGGGGGTTCTTTAAGCTTTCAAGGGTTCACCACTAAGCAAAAGATTGGAAAATACACTTTAACATTCAAATCACAAAACCTAGTAATGGAAGCCAAATAATGAATGCAAATGATAAAATTATACAACATCAAGTTAGGGCATGTGTACTTAGGAAGTCTAGAAATGTGATGAGGATTCTAGAAATGAAAAAATGTTGTCAAAATATGCAAGGGAGGACTAAGACACCCTTACTATTGTCTTAGTCCCACTACTATTTTTTTGGGGAAATGCAAAATCTTTAGATGTCGAAACAAAATCTGAAATAATCTCTGCAAAATATCACATGGAGGACTAAGATGCCCTAGGTGGTGACTTAGTCTAGATCTGAAATTTTGAAATCTCCAAATGAGACCCTCAGGCTCAATGTCTACACTTTTTTCTTCTTTGATCTCAAGTCTTGAAATTTCTGGATCTGGCTTGTAGGTGAGTTTTTGTGAAGATTACAACTTTGCAACTTTGCAACTTTGTACTTCAAATGATATTCAAGTCTTCAACCTAAATCTACAAACAAAAACATGTAAGAGATGAAAAACTTGTTAATTGTTAGCAAAATGGGGCTTCACCTTAGTCAAACCCCTTGTTGGTAATTAAACCTTGAAATGAAATAGAATAATGAAGGGAAATGATGAATGAAGAACATAAAATGTTACAACAAACAAAACCCTTGTTATGACATCCACAAACTTGTGTGAAGTAGCTAGCTTGAATTTAGATCTTAAATCAAAGGTATTCTTGATAGATCTTGACTTGAATTGCTTGATTGAATAAAAAACCCTACATCACAAATGTTAGCTCAAAAACACACATGATGCAAGAATATCCCTGATATGATGCTTAAATCTTGATGATGGCTCTAAATGATTGATAAAATTATCTTGAATGCACAAATGCTTGAATGCTTGGATACTTGTTAAATTGCTAGGTATATTAAAATGAGAGAAGAAACCTTGTATTTATACTTATCTATGCTTAATATCCCAAAATTACACCACAACAAGCCAACATATGAATTCATTAATTAAAGGAGGCTAAATATTTCCAAGATTTTAAATTAAATCCTAAAAAACCTTTAAGGGGGACTAAGACACCCTAGGTGGTGTCTTAGTCCTGAGGCATGAAAATCGGGGAATAAACTCCAAAAAGGGGCCCATTTAAGGAGTACTTGAAATTAGGGTCCCAAGACCTTTGGAGGACAAAGATTCCCTAGGTGGAATCTTAGTACCAACCCAAAAATAAGGGACACATAGCTAGAATCATTAAATTATCATTTCCCCTTTGATGTTTGTCAGGATTAGCCATAAGAAGATATAATTCTTTAGGCTTTTGGATGCAAAATAGGACCAATTAAGACATAAATAGGGATAAACAAAGCAAGGCTGACCCAAAAAAGTGTGAGAATGCGAGGGTGTGCATTTTCCTACAATACATTTAATGCCCACTTTAGTGAGAGGATGAACTTTCTTCAAAGTCACACCAAATTAGCCAACCACACAATCAAAAGGGGTTCAAATGTGCAAATGTTAGTAAGATAGGATGAAAATAACCAAGAGGGTGGCCAAGCCCCTAGGATCAAGATCCTATGACAAACCAACATAGTCATAAAGGAACACACTTACGGATGATATAAGAATCCATAAATAGAACACAAACATACATGGTGCAGGAGCACCTAGGAAAATATTAGTCTGCCTAGAAGTTTTGGTTAAAGTTATATTTTAGTTTTGTTGTTTTTGGTCATGTTGACCATTTTTGTTAGCAATTAGTGGAGTAGGAATAAAACTTTATCTTTTATGATCAATGGATTAGGAGGTGAAAATCTTGAATGGGTTTTGAAGCTCTAATTTGTCTTGGTTACCAACCTAGTCAAATGTTTGAAAACACAATGGGTTTTATAAATTGCATTATTAGGTCATCTGTGGGCTCGACCTAAGCATATAAATTGTTTTTAAGGCATATTTAAGGCATTCTTCAACCATGAGATAGGGTTAGAGGCATTTTTTTTAGAGTGACATTTTGTAAAGCTGAAGAAAACAGTGTTTGGAAAGATAGTTTTATGTTCTTTGCATCCAAACTGTGCTTTAATGAAATAAATTTGCTGTTATTGTGTGGGTAGAATGTAGAGTGAACATTGTACAATCTAAGAGTTCCTTTCATTTGTTTTCACTAATCATTTTCATCTTTTATCTGTACATAGTTTGTTTCCTGCTTTTTTCTGGCCTATAACAAGCAGTTTTGATGAAATGGAGTCCTAGTGCACCTTCCCACCATACAAATAGTATGGCCCTTTGGGATTAGTGTCTAGGCTGCCTCATTGTAAATATGGTAGCATTTAGGTTTTGTGGCAGTGCAGGAGATGCTAGCAAAGCTTTGCCCTAGGCGAGCCAGTGCAGGTCTGGTTGGGGCAGACTTGCAGTAAAAACCTCATATCTTGCAGGGGAATAAAGATCTTGGAGAAATTATTTTTTGTGAATTTTGTTGGTGGTCTTGGCTATGCATGGTGATCAGGAAGAGGGTTTGTCAATTATTTTAGTGGGATAACTTTTTGACAATCTAAAAATAGCTTTGAGCAGCTTAAAACCCTAGGGTTCTTGACCATTTTTAGATATGGACAATGTACGGCCTGTACAGGGATAAAATCCTAAAAATATTTGAGGTGTAGGAATGAGAAATAGTAATTATTAACAAAAGAACCTAAGTCTTTGGTGGGCTTAGAAGGAAAAGGCATTTGATCTCTGTTAAGAGGCCTAATTGGGGCTTAGGGCTTGTAGCCCATTTCAAACCCTAGGAAAGGAATAGTGTGAAAGCGATGGAAAGTTGGAACCTTGTGGTTGTTTAAGAACCCTAGTTTGATCATTTTGAATCCTTACAACACCTCACACCCTTGCAAGAATCTAGCATAAGGTTGAGGTTATTTGGTCTTTAGGGAAGAGTAAGGGCCAATGGAGAGTATATGGCAAGCACCAAGGTTGGCTTGGTAGAAGGATAGTTTATTGATAGAAGAGGGGTTGGTCAGACAAACCATGGTCACCTAGCCATGAGGAAGGGCCTATAGGTTATATTGGTGAAGTAGAGCACCAAGAAGGTCTTATATGGAAAGGCCTAGGCAGGAATCAGTGATTGATTCCTCCAACCCCACTCCCTATCAGATTGGTATCAAAGTTAGCAAAAGATTTGGGGAGCATCTTATATGTCAAAAGTTGAGTCAAGTGAATCTCCCATCATGGTGAAAAATGCACAATTATCCAAGATGGTTGAAGGAGAAGAGGAGGACAACAAGTTGTTAAAAGAAAGAATAGAGCAACTTGAGAAAGCATTGAACAATGTGAAGTTGGAAGGAAGGGTACCAAAGGAAGAAGAGGTTGCAGAGGAAGACAAGGTCCCGGAACCTGACCCTGTTTTGGAGGAGAAGCATTTCTTGAAGGCATTGAAGGCATTGAGTGGAAAAGGACTTGAGGGCATACCACTATTTAGTGGAAAAATGGAACTCGATTTGGTCATGGACTGTATAGAAGGCATGGAGAATAATTTTGAATGTGATGCAGTCACTGAAGCACAGAAGGTGAAGGTTGCTAAGTCAAGATTGAGAGGATCAGCCTTGACATGGTGGAAGTTTATTCAGACAAAGAGGGAAAAAGAAGGCAAACAACCCATATCAACTTGGAAAGGAATGGTTGCTAAGGTAAATGAAGCCTACATGCCAGATGACTATGAGATTCAATTACACAAGAAGAGGCAAAGTCTAAGGCAGAAAGACCAGGATGTAAACACTTATACTGAAGAGTTTCAAAAGCTTTGTATGAGGTCTAATGTGACAGAGGATGAGAGCCTCAAAGTGGCTAGGTATCTTAATGGCTTGAAATGGAGCATCCAAGAGGAGATGGCTCTTTTGAGTCCTAAAATAGTACATCAATGTTACGAATTGGCTATTAAGATTGAGAAAAGGAACAAGAGGAAGCAAGATCAGTCTTCTAAGGGCAGAGGAAAAGGCAGAGATCAAAAAGGACAGCATGGTGGTTACCAATGTAGAGGAAATGACCAAAGAAATCAAGGAGAATCAAAACTCACTAAGCATGGAGGTGAAACATCTTCAAGAGGAGGATATAACAAAGGTAGAGGACCTCAAGGAGGTTCAAACAAAGGAAGAGGAGTAGGTAGGAGAAACTCTTATATTGCAAACATGAAGTGTTATCATTGTAGTCAAATGGGACATCCTACTTATAGGTGCCTGGAGAAAGCATCATCATCAAGCAATGAAAAGAGAGTGGCCTATGCACAAGAGGACACCATGAGTCCTAAAGCATCTGAGATCAGTCATATAGAATCTGAGGTAGGAGAGAATTTGATGTTTAACAGAGTTTTGATCAGGCAGCCAGTCAAGAAGGAACCTAAACAAAGAAGAGCTCTTTTTAGAGTAAGGTGCAAGATACTTGGTAAAGTATGCAAGGTCATAGTAGACTCAGGTTCAACAGATAATATAATCTTAGAGGAGGCAGTAACTAAACTAAAATTGGAGAAGGTACCTCACAATAACCCTTACAAGGTCACATGGCTGAATAAAGGGCAGAGTGTTTTAGTTAATGAGCAAGTAATGGTGGAATTTTCAATTGGAGGCTATAAATACAAGCTGGTTTGTGATGTATTACCCATGGATGCATGCCATCTACTACTAGGCAGACCATGGAAATATGACAGAAGTGCCATTTATGATGGGAAAGAGAACACCATCTCATTCAAGAAGGATGGAAGAACCTTCAAGTTGCAGTCATTGTCAGAAGAAGATGAAGGACAATCAAAGGCACCAAACATCATGTTGAGCAGTGGCAAGGAGTTCCTTAAGGACCTACACCAAGGGAATGAAGGATATGTGGTTGTGTTGCAGCCTAAAGAAGAAGCCAAGGCTGAAAAGACAGTCTTACTAGAAGCAGTCCAAAGGTTGCTTGATAAGTACAAGAGCACAGTTAGTGATGGTACACCTGCAACTCTACCACCAAAGAAATCAATAAGTCATCAAATTGAATTCATACCTAGAGCCTCATTTCCTAACAAAGCAACATACAAAATTACACCAGATCAGAACCTAGTGGTAGCTAGGCAAGTGCAAGAATTATTGGATCAAGGATTGATTCAAAAGAGCATTAGCCCTTGTGCAGTACTAGTGGTTTTAGCAACCAAGAAAGGAGGTAAGTGGAGACTTTGTACTGATTCTAGGGCAATAAATAGGATCACCATTAGGTATAGGTTTCCTATTCCTAGAATTGAAGACTTGATGGATTGTCCTGGAGGTGCTTAGTTCTTCACAAAGTTGGATCTCAAGAGTGGATACCATTAGATCAGGATTAAGGATGGTGATGAGTGGAAGACAACTTTTAAGACCAATGATGGGTTATATGAGTGGAAAGTGATGCCATTTGGCCTCTCAAATGCCCCTAACACATTCATGAGACTAATGAATGAAGTGCTCAAGGATTTCACAGGGATATTTGTGGTAGTATATCTTGATGACATACTGATTTTCAGTAAGACAGCAGAAGAACATTTGAATCATGTGGAGATGGTTCTTAAAAGGTTGCAAGAGGAGAAGTTGGAAATCAATCTTGAGAAATGTGAGTTCTTCAAGAAAGAGCTTGTCTACTCAGGTTTTGTAGTATCCAAAGGCTCATTAAAGATGGATCCAAGCAAGGTGGAAGCCATCCTAAACTAGCCTACACCAACCACAGCAATAGAGGTAAGGAGTTTTCGTGGATTGGCTCAATTCTATAGAAAATTCATAAGGAATTTTAGTGGCATATGTGCACCAGTCCTAGATACTATCAAAGGTGGTCTGAAATTTTTTTTTAAGTGGACTCAAGAGGCTGATAAAGGGTTTGAGAAACTGAAACAAGAAGTGGCAACTCAACCTATTCTATTATTGCCTAGTTTTGACAAGTTGTTCACAGTAGAGTGTGATGCAAGTGGAGTAGTAGTAGGAGGAGTACTTAGTCAAGAAGGTAGGTTTGTGGCCTTCTTTAGTGAAAAGCTCAATGAAGCCAAGCAAAAATACTCTCCCTATGATCTAGAGTTATATGCTTTAGTGCAGTCCCTTAGGAAGTGGAGGCATTATTTGTTACCCAAAGAGTTTGTGGTTTTTACTGATAACCAGGCACTTAGTTATATTAACACCCAAGAGAAGTTAAGTAATAGGCATTTGAAATGGTTGGAATACATCCAAGCTTTTACTTTTACCATCAAGCACAAGAAAGGACAAATGAAAAAGGTGGCAGATGCATTAAGCAGAAGAATGTTGACAGTGCAAGAGATACAGCTCAAGAGCATTGGCATAAAGAGTTTCAAGGATCTATATAGGGAGGATGAAGACTTTTCAGAGCCCTATAAGGTATGTTCTAACTTTGAAAACCATTTCCATAGTCAATAATCAGAGTACACATTGCAAAGTGGGTTGTTGTTTAAGGGAAATTAGTTATGTGTTCCAAGAGGGTCAATGAGGGAAAATCTGATTCAGGAAAAGCATAATGGTAGTCTTAGTGGGAATTTTGGCATAAATAAGACCTTAGAGCTGGTGCAAAGGTTCTATTACTGGCCTAAGTTTGCAAGAGATGTTAGAAGGTATGTGGAACAGTGTTTTGTATGCATGAAAGCTAAGGGAGGAGCTAGCAATGCTGGTTTATATCAATCCCTGGCCATTCCTAATAGACCATGGGAGTGTGTGCGCATGGATTTTGTGGTAGGTCTTCCTAAGACCAAGACTAGTTTTGACAGTGTTTATGTTGTGGTAGACAGATTTAGCAAGATGATTCATTTTATTCCCTGCAAACTACTCATGATGCGAGCTACATAGCTCATATTTTCTTCAAGGAAGTTGTTAGTATCCATGGGCTACCTTTGAGCATTATTTCAGATAGGGATGTGAAGTTCATGAGTCACTTTTGGAAGACTCTATGGAGCAGATTGGGTACAAATTTATCTTTTGGATCAGCTTACCATCCTCAGACTGATGGTCAAATAGAGGTGGTTAACAGGGTGCTAGGTAATCTTCTGAGGTGCTTAACTAAAGAATATGGACACACATGGGATATGGTGATTTCTCAAGCTGAGTATGCTTATAATGATAGTGTCAATAGAACTAAAGGGAAAATTCCTTTTGAGGTTGTGTATGGGATGCACCCAAGAGGAATTTGTGAACTTAGAGACCTTGGATCTATGGATAATAGGAGTGGACATGCAGAAGAATTCACTCAAACCATGAAAGAGATTCAGGAGCAGGTCAAGAAAATAGTCACAGCAGCAACCCAAAAGTTGAAGGAGAAAGTTGATTTGTCAAGGAAGGATGTACAATTTGCAGTAGGGGACTATGTCATGGTCCACCTTAAAAAATCCAGATTGCAGAAGGGAATTTCAACCAAAATCCAAATGAAAAGAGTGGTACCATGCAAGGTATTAGCCAAGTATGGACATAATGCTTACAAGGTGGAATTACCAGCAGACCTAGGCATATCCCCAATGTTTAATGTGGCTGATCTGATCAAGTATAAAGGGACAGTCAAGGATATGGATCAGGATAGTAAGGATATCTTCAAGGACATTAGCAACATTTCCATACCTACTCTAGACAAGCTACAAGCAAAGAAGATCTTGGAGTCAAGAGTGAAGAAGGCTACAAGGCACAAGGTGTACATGGAGGATCTTGTCAAATGGAAGAACAAGCATGAATCTCAAGCTACCTGGGTAGAAGAAGCAGACTTTAAGAAGAAAGGCATTGACATGTCTCTGATCTCACCTAAAATTCCTTAGTTTTTTTTGCTGAGAGGGGGAGAATGGTGCAGGAGCACCTGGGAAAATATTAGTCTGCCAGGAAGTTTTGGTTAAAGTTATATTTTAGTTGTGTTGCTTTTGGTCATGTTGACCATCTTTGTTAGCAATTGGTGGATTAGGAATAAAAATTGATCTTTTATGATCAATGGATTAGGAGGTGAAAATCTTGAATGGGTTTTGAAGCTCTAATTTGTCTTCGTTACCAACCTAGTCAAATGTTTGAAAACACAATGGGTTTTATAAATTGCATTATTAGGTCATTTATGGGCTCGACCCAAGCATATAAATTGTTTTGAAGGCCTATTTAATTCATTCTTAGATCATGAGATTGGGTTAGAAGCATTTTTGTTAGAGTGACATTTTGTAAAGCTGAAGAAAACAACGTTTGGAAAGATAATTTCCTGTTCTTTGCATCCAAACTATGCTTTAATGAAATAAATTTTCTGTTATTGTGTTGGTATAATGTAGAGTGAACACTGTACAAGCTTAGAGTGCCTTTCATTTTTTTTTACTAATCGTTTTCATCTTTTATCTGTACATAGTTTGTTTCCTGCTTTTTCTGGCCTACAACAGGTAGTTTTGATGAAATGGAGTCCTAGTGCACCTTCCCACCATACAAATAGTACGACCCTTTGGGATTAGTGTCTAGGCTCCGTTATTGTAAATATGGTAGCATTTAGGTTTTGTGGCAGTGCAGGAGATGCTAGCAAAGCTTTTCCCTAGGCAAGTCAGTGCAAGTCCGGTTGGGGCAGACTTGGAGTAAAAACCTCATATCTTACAAGGGAATAAAGATCTTGGAGAAATTCTTTTTTGTGAATTTTTTGGGTGGTATTGGCTATGTATGGTGATCAGGAAGAGGGTTTTTCAATTATTTTAGTGGGATAAATTTTTGACAGTCTAAAAACAACTTTGAGCAGCTTAAAACCCTAGGGTTCTTGACCATTTTTGTATATGGATAGTGTACAACCTGTATAGGGATAAAATCCTAAAAATATTTGAGGTGTAGGCATGAGAAACACTAATTCTTAACAAAATAACCTAAGTCTTTGGTGGGTTTAGAAGGAAAAGGCATTGTTCAAAGGCCTAATTGGGGCTTAGGGCTTGTAGCCCATTTCAAACCCTAGGAAAGGAATAGTGTGAAAGCGATGGAAAGTTAGAGCCTTGTGGTTGTTTAAGAACCCTAGTTTGATAATTTTGAAGCCTTACAACACCTCACACCCCTGCAAGAATCTAGCATAAGGTTGAGGTTATTTGGTCTTTATGGATGAGTAAGGGCCAATGGAGAGTATATGGCAAGCACCAAGGTTGGCTTGGTAGAAGGACAATTTATTGATAGAAGAGGGGTTGTTCAGACAAACCAGAGGCACCTAGCCATGAGGAAGGGCCTATAGGTTAGATTGGTGAAGTAGAGCACCAAGAAGGTCTTATATGGAAAGGCCTAGGTAGGAATCAGGGATTGATTCCTCCAACCCCACTCCGTATCAATACACCATCATAGATAGAAAAATAATAAAAAGAAAAATGAAATGGATCAAGCTATGACTGGCCATCTAATGCGTTGTGGACCGGGTCTAGGTTTTTTTTCCAAAAGAGGTTTACAAGTGCAACACACTATCCACTATGCAAACAAAGTGCATGCTCACAAGGGCTAGTGAAGCTAATTATCCACTAGGTGAACCCCAAGAGGTCCATATCAAAGTCATACCCCCATGACTATGATAAGGAAAAAAGAAAAAAAAAATGCTCATAAGGGCTAGTGAAGCTAGTTGTTTAGTAGGTGAGCCCCAAGGGACCATATCAAATCCATACCTCCATGAATTTAATAAGGCAATAAAAGAAAAATGCACGCTCACAAGGGCTAGTGAAGCTAATTGTTCACTAATTGAGCCCCAAGGTACAATATCAAAGTCATACCTCCATGACTTTAATAAGGTACAAAAATAAAATGCATGCAAAAGGAAAGAGGGATGTTCAAAGGGATTTTACCCAGTTCATGTGAGGTCTTAATCTTAGGGGACATCATTCGTAATGTCTCCAAGAGAGGACCCATCAAAGCATAAAAGATGCACAACTTAGGGAATGCAGTACATTGCATCACCATTAAGAGGAATATAATATGTTGAGATAGATCAAACTCTTGAAGGAAATTATTCCTAATGTCATCACAAAGAGAAAACCACATCGCATGAAGTAAGAAAATCATATCAAGGAACATGGAAACAAATGTGAATGAAATCATGCCAAAATAATGCCAATGTATGCCCCCACTTTAAAGAAATTGCTAAACACCATGTTGTGAGCAATTACTTTATAGCCAAAACATGACAAATAAAAAGAGGGCTTCCCCCCAAAAACACATAAGGGATCTATGGATTTGGGGTCAGTATCTGTCTTTGTTGTAATGATATTAGAGAGCTCCTAACTATCATCATTCCCCAAATACACATTGACTTGGAAGAATGAAACAAAGAGAGAAAAAAAGAAGAAGAAGATCTTGGGTCAACATGGAAGAGACATAGGGTATCTTGACACCTTGCATCATCCCCAAAAGGAAAACACAAGACAAAAATGAAAAGAAAGCAAAGATAATGAAAAATCTTTTGGGTCAACATGGAAGAGACACAGGGTGTCTTGACACCTTGCATAATCCCCAAAAGGAAAACAAAAGACAAAATTAAAGGAAAGTAAAGATAATGAAAAGTATTTTGGGTCAACATGGAAGATACATAGGGTGTATCTATGCCTTGGATTATCCCCAAAAGGAAAACCCAAGACAAAAAAATGAAAGGAAAGAAAAGATAATGAAAAATATTATGGTTCAACATGGAAGAGACATAGGGTGTCTCGATGCCTTGCATCATCCCCAAAAGGAAAACACGAGAAAAAAATGAAAGGAAAGAAAAGATAATGAAAATGAGAGGTAAAGAGTAAAAAAAGGAAAAAAGCTTATGACATATAGAAGAATGAAGGTACAAATAGAGGAATGCACATAGAGAGGAAACATCAAACATAACATCACATGGGATCACATTACACACATGCAATCAACAAAGAAAAAAGGAAAGAGAAAATACTAATTAACCACATGTGAGTCAACCATCTAGAAGGTCATCCACATCCCAGTCTTGTTTAGTATAGGAAAAATACAGATCACTAGTGAGAGGGACAAAATCAAGTGATAAACTAGGAGAATCTCTAGGTTCAACACATGGTGCATCACATGATGTAGGACGATTATTACAATTGTTATCATGTAAGCTCATGGAAGAGGAGAATAAAAAATTCAACTCTTTATGCACTTCCTCATCAATCTTAATAATTTCCTCATCATCATCCAAGTTAACCACAATAGGAGGATGAATAATAACATCCATAGAAGGTGTTGGTCCTTGTTGTGTTGGAGACATAAGATCCATTGGTTCTGGTAAGGGAGGAGGCTCACCGTTTATTGCTTCTGTCAAGTTTGAGTTTTCATTTTCTATGTTCATCTTTTAAGCAATAGCAAGATGTCTATTCCTACACTCTCTAGCATTTCAATTTCATTTATTCCAATTTTCAAGTTGCATTTGTGTAGGAGCGGATTTGTCAACCATAGGTTCCTTTTCTTCTTGTGAGGGAAGAATGAAAGAAACCATAGAAGGTTGTTCAACCACTTTCTCTTTGGGTTTATAAATTTTCTTCGAGGGAAGATTAGGAATTTTTTGGTTCTCACTTGGCCTTTTGCAGGAAATAGGCAAATATTTTTTATGGATGGGTCTTGGTTAGTCGGGAGGGCTTTAAGCTTCCTATTGTTTTCTTCAAGGCGTGAAGGTTTGATAATAGGTGAAGGAAAATTTTCAAGGGATAATATGGCTATGCTTTTGCTTTGAACTTTTCCTAGGATAGAAAAAGGAAGTCCTCACATGGTCTTATAGGTTCCATGGGCTTTGGCCAAAAATAGTCTGAGGAAAAATTTCCATTGGAAGATAGAGATCTCTAAAGCCACTATGGTTCATAGTGATTATTTCATTACCGAATGGAAACTTTAAGAACCTATGGACAATGGATGGTATCACATTCATGGAGCTAAGAAATTTGTAGCCTAACTTCACATGAAATTGATCCAAGTTAGAGATGATGGAGAATGATACATTTGATTGATCCAAGGGAGTGTGATCAAACCCATCGTAGCATGACCAAAATGATCATGCATTTTAATTCATGCTTTCAATTTATCATGCATATCTTGAGTAATTTCATACACATATAAGATTTCTTTTGTTTTCACATTCTCTCCACAGATGAGATCAATTAAAATCCCAGGAGTGGGCTTGTTATTGATTCTGCTAGCTATGTAAAGAGGACTATCAAATGCATGTTTGATTGTTAATTCTAAATAGAAATTAATTTCAATAGGAATTTTGGTTTATCATTGTACTAATAGGACTATGGTCATCAGTATCTATAGGAATCTATTCATCATCATCCATAGGATTTTTTTCATTATTGTTCATATTGACTATGGTAGGTGTATTATTATTGCTTTCCTTATTCCAATCATTATGAAGTGACTAAGACCATAGATAATTTGATTTCCATTTCCATTTTAAGCACTATCCTTAGATTTTGTATAATGGGAATCAAGCTAATGTTTATGAATTCGCTAAGGATAGAGGCTTGTAAGTTTTCAAATGTATCATCTAATCTATGTAGGACATATTGTGGGATTTTAAGCATAGTGTATAAATCATGGGCCATGGAATGCCGATTAGCAACACTATCATGAAGAGAGTTAGAAACTCCAAGATCCACAATGAGTTTTTTTATCGTAGGATGCCATGAGTCTTGTACTTTATCTAAGCACAGTATTAGCAATATGACACCAAGTAGTACATCTCATGCAAGGGATGAACCAAATAAAGTGCAATGAATAGAATATTTTATGCTTACAATCACACTTGAAATGAAAGAAATTGAGATAATAACAATTTTGCAAAGTGTAAAAAAAAATTGAAAGTAGCAAACAGAAGCACATAAAAGCAATTTCAAGTCCTGAAAATTGGAAATTGAAAGTCAATAGGGACTAAGACTCCGGTAAGGGAATCTTGGTCCTACTAATGGAATTCTAAGGTTCTAGGGATTGGAACAGGAAGCAAACAACATAGATAGGGAATTGAGAAAAAAATCCAGAGAAAGACTACAACGCTAGTAAGGGAATTTTAGTCCCATTAAAGGTTTTTTTTAGAAAAATAGGAAAATCTAGATTATTTATGGTGTTCCCAAGATTCCTATTCAGGGACTTGATGTTTAGAAACTAAAAAGTGTGCAAATGAATGCAAGAACAAGTAACTAGTGACAAGCAATTGGATACAAAGTTGAATGATTTTTTTTCAATTTTGAATGCAATAACAATGTTCTAAATGCAATTAGGATGATTGATAATGCACTTTTTAGTTTTTCAATGAAATAGGATGATGCAAGAAAGAAAAAATTCAACCTATATGCACTTTCACTAATGCAAATATGAGAAACCCTAGATGCACTTTCACTAATGCAAGAATGAATGCAACCTAGATCTGGGACTTTAATGAACTCCAAATCAAAAAAATGAATGAATGATCTAAAATGTGGTGTTCACCAAAATGAACAATAAGAAAATTGTGATGTTGTTGCACCACTATTCTCCTATTGTCACTCAAATATTTCTTAGGATCCCAAATTGGATTGACTATAAACCTAAAGGGTGAGTCAATTCTCAACAAGGAAGACCTAGGAGGGGGTTCTTTAAGCTTTGAGGGGTTCACCACCAAGCAAAAGCTTGGAAAAGACACTTTAACATTCAAATAAAAAGATTAGTAATGTAAGCCAAATAATGAATGCAAATGATGAAATTAAACAATAGCAAGTTAGGGTATGTGTACCTTGGAAGTCTAGAAATGTGATGAGGATTCTAGAAATGAAAAAATGTTGTGAAAATATGCAAGGTAGGACTAAGACGCCCTTACTATTGTCTTAGTCCCACAACTATTTTTTGGGGGAAATGCAAAATATTTAGATGTTGAAATAGAATCTAAAAGAATCTCTACAAAATATCACATGGAGGATTAAGATTCCCTAGGTGGTGACTTAGTCCTCATTTGAGTTTCTAAAATCTCTGAATGTGATCCTGAGCGTCAATGTTTGCACATTCTTCTTCTCTAATCTTAGGTTCTAAAACTTCTGAATCTGGCCTATAGGTGAGTTTCCATGAAGATGAAGACTTTGCAACTTTTCACTTCAAATGATCTTCAAGTCTTCAACCTAAATGTACAAACAAAAACATGCAAGAGAGGAAAAAACTTGTTGATTGTTAGTAAATGGGGGTTCACCTTAGTCAAACCCCTTGTTGGTAATTAAACCTTAAAATGAAATAGAATAATCAAGGGAAATGATGAATGAACAACATGCACTGTTACAACTCACCAAACCCTTGTTATGACATCTAGAAACTTGTGTGAAGTGACTAGCTTTAATGTAGATTTTAAATCAAAGGTATGCTTGATAGATCTTGACTGTAATTGCTTGCTTGAATCAAAACCCTACATCACAAATATTAGGTCAAAAACACACATGATGCAAGAATCTCCTTGATAGGATGCTTGAATCTTGATGATGGCTCCAAATTCTTGATGAATTTCTCTTGAATGCACAAATGCTTGAATGCTTGGATGCTTGGATGCTTGTTATATTGCTAGGTATATGAAAAAGAGAGAAGGAACCTTGTTTTTATACTTATCTATGCTTAATACCCTAAAATTACACCACAACAAGCCGACATATGAATTCATTAATTAAAGGAGGCTAAATCCTGTCAAGATTTGAAATTAAGTCCCAAAAATACCTTAAGGGGGGCTAAGACATTGTAGGTGGTGTCTTAGTCTCGAGGCACGAAACTCGGGGCATAAACTCTAGAAAGGGGCCCATTTAAGTTACACTTGAAATCAGGGCCCCGAGACCTTTGGAGGACAATGACACTCTAGGTGGCATCTTAGTCCTAACCCAAAAATAAGGGAAACACAACCATAATCATTAAATTATCATTTTCCCTTTGATGTTTGTCAAAATTTTCCATAAAAAGATATAATTCATTAGGCTTGTGGATGCAAAATATGATGAATTAAGACATAAATAGGGATAAACAAAGCAAGGCGGGCCCAAAAAAGTGTGAAAATGCAAGGGTATGAATTTTCCTACACTACACCTAATAATGTTTACCACATATAAGATAAATTTATTATATTGTGATTAATATGAAAATGGCTGCTTTATGGTTTAGGACATAGAACAACACTTTTCTCCCATAATCATTCAAGGAAAACCCTAGAGATGTCAATCTAAGGTATGCAAAGGAGATAAAGATCTTGCAATTGGATTGTCCTAGGGTCTGATTAGAAACTAAAGAGGGATTCACCACCAAGCTAGGGATTGGAAACACTAATGAAATGCAAGACCTAATTTTTAAACCTAGTGTAATGCAAGACTTCACTAAATGATCTAGAAAAGCATGTAAATCAGAATAGAAAGTTGAGAAATTAGAAGTGTCCACTAGGAAAAATTTAGAGGCCTAGATGAGGACTTGAATTGATGAAAATATTGAAATTAATGTTGACTACGACTCATGCACCAGGCTAGGCAATTTAGTCCCAAATTAGGGTTTATAGGCAGGAACATAAATCTAATAGAGATATACATGTATGAAACTCTAGAAATTTGTAATTTTGACTATAGTAGTCCACTCATATGCTAGAAGTTGCGTATCAATTTAGTTAGGATTTTCTACAAATTCAAAGTTTGATTATGCTCTTCAATCTCTACTATGTCCTTTCCACCCGATTTCCAATTTTGAAACTTTAATTTAGAACCTATATATGTCTTTCAATGATCTCCAATGCAAGGTGGCAACTTTGACAACTTTGAACACTTGACAAATTTCTCCAAACTTTCTCTTCAATGTGTCTTCAACCTAGATTTGTTAATAACACACTAAAGAGAGGGGACAATGTTGCTTTTTTAGTAGAAAGGGGTTTTCCTTAGCCAAATCCCATTTTTGTAATCAAACCTTGAAATGAAATGAAATAGGAAAGGAGAATGATGAATGAACAAAATTTAATGTTGCAACTCACCAAACCCTAGCAATAATGTATTGTAAACATGTATGAAATGGATCTAATGGATGTAGATCTTAATTCTTTCTTGAATTTTGTAAATTTTGAATTGAATGATAGCTTGAATCATAAAACCCTACATCATAAACGTTAGCTCAAAAAAAAACATGATGCATGATGAATTTGACATGATGCTTGATACTTGAATAATGCTCCTAAATGCTTGACAAACAACCATTGAAGGCTCTTGAATGCTCTTGTAAACACTTGAATTCTCTTTTGAACTCAAATTTACTATGCGGAATGCTCTCATGAAAGTCTTAGGTGAA
Organism: Sequoia sempervirens; assembly: GCA_007258455.2. Taxonomy (NCBI): domain Eukaryota; kingdom Viridiplantae; phylum Streptophyta; class Pinopsida; order Cupressales; family Cupressaceae; genus Sequoia; species Sequoia sempervirens. The sequence goes on from VDFB02263289.1 coordinate 61,163, forward strand.
AATGAGTGAAAGAAACTTATATTTATAGTTGTTTATGCCAAATTTTCTAAAATTACAACACTACAAGTCGACATTAGATCTAGGAGAATAAAATCCCACCAACAATTTGAATTAAGTTTGATTTTGGGCTAGACAGGACTCATGCACTAGAAGTGGTGTATTCCATTAGGGTTAACTATTGGACACAATTTTAAAAAATGCATAGAATGATGTAAAATCTAGAGTGGGGCCCTAAAACCTAGCTAGGACTCATATTCCCAAGGTGGCGTACGAGTCCAAAATCACTAAATCTAGGCTACACAATCCAAAAACACCTAAATTATGATTGGATCTTGGTTCATGTAAGGATTATCCTCAAAAAGATGCATTAAATGCGGCTTGTGGATGTTAAAGAAGCCCAATTATTTAATAAAACCCTATATTCATGTGAAAGTATGTTACAACACTCTAAATAATTCACCCATAAGCTAATTTAGTTTACAAGGACCCAAGACCTAATGTGAATATGTTAGACACATTACAACACTAAATCAAGGCCATGTTAGGGAGTGCTTTTTATGTTAGTACATCTAGCCCCCACTTTAGTGAGAAGAGGAACTTGCTTCCAACTGACACTAAAGTAGACAAAAACACATCAAGAGGGGTCCCAATACACCAATGCTAGTAGGATATGGCGACCATGATCAAGAGGGGTGATCAAGCCCCCAGGATCAAGATCTCATGACAAACCAACATAGGCACAAAAGGAACATACATGAAAAATGATATAAGGAGCAATAACAAAGCATAATCATACACTACTAGAGACAAAGAGAAAAGAAAAAAGAAGAAGCAAAAGAGGGGATGGATCAAGCTTTGGAAATTTGTCCATTGCGATGTGGATCATATCTAGGTTGTTTTTCCAAAAAAATGCATGCTCCCTCTAAGGAAATCAAACTTCAAGCTATCCATTGGGTGAGTAATACAAACATGTGAGACACATACACACATGACCAGTATGTTCTCACAACACACACACGAGTGGCTATGGAAAAGTCAAATCTATGTTCAGCTTCCCATCCAACCATACTGAAGTTATACCTCCTAATAACTTTGATAAGGTGCCACACAAAAATGAAATTCAAGCTTCATGAGAAAAGAAAAGCTTTGTATGCTTAGAACTCATGAAAAAACAAGATGGCTCCATAGGAAATCAAGGTGTGTTATGCAAGGTGGCCATATAAGCGAAATTATAAATGCAAAAATAGTGTAAGGAATGTTCAAAGGATTATTTCTTAGTTCATGTAAGGTTTTAACTTAGGGAACATTGTGCCTAATGTCTCCAAGGGAGGACCAATCCAAGAAAAAAAAGATTCACAACTTAGGGGATGCAGTGTGTCGCATCAAGCCACTAAGAGTAATGTAATATTCTTAGAGAGATCGTGCTCTTAAGGGAAATCACACCCATTTTCACCACAAAGTGAAAGACGCATCATAGGAAGAAGAATGCACAATGAAACATGAAATGCAAAAGAATAATGCTAATGAATGTCCCCACTTAAAAGGAATTGCTAAACACCATGATGTGAGCAATTACTTTAAAGTAGCAAATAATAAATTCTAATAATAAAGAAGACATGAGAGCTTATTTGGAAAGTCATATGTTTCTAATTGAAGTTATGCCATGGAAAAGGAAATAGAGGGGTTGCCCCCAAAATGAAACTCCAAACACATGAGGGATCCATGGATTTGGGGTTAGTATGTCTTTGCTACAATGTTTATAGAGAGCTCAAAACTGTCACCATTCCCCAAATACTCATAGAACTAGAAGAATGACAAAAAGAGAGTAAAAACAAAGAAAATCCTTTCGAGTCAACATGGAAGAGACATGAATGTCTTGACTCCTTGCATCATCCCCGAAAGGAAAACAAAAGAAAAATGAAAAGATAAAGGGAAAAGCTTTTGAAATATTTACAACATAAAGAAGAATGAAGGTACAAATAGAGGAATGCCACAAAGAGAGAGATGCATCAAATAGAATGTCATGGGGATCACATTATACACATGCAATCACATATTGAAAAATGAGAAAAGAAATAATGCAAAAGACTAGTAAGACACATGCGAGTCAACATAAAGAAAGTTGTCAACATCCCAATCATGTTTGTCATATACAAAAGGAAGATAACTAGCCAAAGGGACAATGATATGTACCAAACTATGATAAAGCTAACCAATTCTTACCCCACTAAGTGTGAGACAAGAACAAGAAAAGGTAGGTGATGAAAAGGATCATATAATACTAAGCATACAAAGATTTTACAACTATTTACATGATAGGAAGCAAAAATGCACATAGACCTTAAAGGGATGATTTCTATGAGGTCAAATTGTTGAAGGATCCTTATTATAGTATGACATTCATTAGTAAGATGCCCAAGAGTTTGATTGTATGCACAATACTTCGTGTTATCTGTAGGAATTTTTCTTTTAGTAAGGGGTGGTAGTTTAAGCCGACCTATGTCTAGAAGGTGTTTTATCTTTCATTCAATTTTTGTTTGAGTATGTAAGAATGGTAATGGTTTGAGCTTGTAAGGTCTTTTTTTTTTCTAGATTCACCAACTTCTTGAGTTGAATTTTGAGGACCTAAGATAATCATGTCATACTTATCATCGTTACAAATCATTGGTTGTTCTTTAGGAATGAGGATACACATATTGAGAGGGGGACCTTGATATCCTAGCCCTTTAGTATCTTTAGATGGTATTTTCTCTAAGAATTGATGAATTTAATGTCCACTTGTTGTATCACATCTTTGTTTACTCAAGATTGTGAATCCTTTTCCATATGTCTCTTCTAGGTTGATGGGATTGTATGTCACTTTGTTAGCATAGAATGGTTAAATGTTTGGTTGATTAGAGGAACTAGGTTCACCTATTATAGGGAGCTTAGGTTCAACCCGTGTCTTAGTTTTAGGATGTAAGTATCCAAACATCTTAGGTGGTTGTATTATAGGGGGTGTTGGTTGTTTCATTGATGCATAAATGGATGCATTGTTTTCAAGGTTGTTAAGGCAATCATTTAGGAATATGTTCATGCTATCATCATCTTCTCCAATTATGTCAATATGACGAGGATGACATGCATTAGGATTTTAGTAAGCATGAGTTAGTTTAATTTCATTGGGGTCATTTCCAAAAGCACAACTTGGCACATCCACTAATTATTTCAAAAACACCCAAACCTTGACAAAGCACATATCCATGATGAAATTTAATGCAAATTTCAAGTTCTAAACAAGGTAATTACACTATGCAACAATATGAAATGAAATTTTCTAGATGCAATTAAGAAAAGCACATGATGGTCCAATTTAAACTAGATGCAATGAAGTGAATGAAACAAAAAATATGCAAACTGAAACAAAAAGTTATCAACAACAAACAAAAGCTTAGAAATAGAGTTTTGAATTCTGGAAAGTGCAATTTAAAATAGGCATTTGGACTAAATTGCATAGAGGGGTGTATGAGTCCCAATGAGGGTTTTTTCACAAATTTCAAAAAAATTTAAGTTATTTTTATTATTTTTAGTTTGGATAATTTGTAGACTAAATAAAAATGCAAATTTCAGATGAAGTTCAATGACGCAAGATTCAAAAATGCAACCTATATGCACTTTCACTAATGCAAGACTTAGAAACCATAGATGTAAATTAACTAGTGCAAACCCCAATGCAATGTTAATGCAAGCAAGATCTAGGAATATGATGCACTCCAAATTAGAAATAAATATGTTCTAAATGCATGTTCACCAAAATGATTAATAGGAAAATGGTTGCTTTATGGTTTAGGACATAGAACAACACTTTTATCCCATAATCATTCAAGGAAAACCGTAAAGATCTCAATGTAAGGTATACAAAGGAGAACATCTTGCAATAGGGTTGTCCTAGGGTCTAATTAAAAACTAAAGAAGGGTTCACCACCAAGCTAGGGATTGTAAAGACTAATGAAATGCAAGACCTATTGTTTAAACCTAGTTTAATGCAAGACTTCACTAAATGATCTAGAAAAGAGAATAGAAAGCTGAGAAATTAGAAGTGTGCACCTAGAAACCTATAGAGGCCTAGATGAAGACTTGAAATGCTGAAAATACTAAAATTAATGTTGACTAGGACTCATATGCTAAGCTGGAAAATTTAGTCCCAAATTAGGGTTTCTAGGTAGGAACAAAAATCTAACAGAGATATGTCTAAAACTTTGGAAATATGCAATTTTTAATATACTAGGACTCATACACAAGAAGTTTCATATAAGTTTAATTTGGATTTTCTGTAAATTCAAAGTCCAATTCTTCTCTTCAATGTCTACTCTATCCTTTCCAGCTGATTTCTAGTTCTGAAACTTTAAATTGAAAATTGTAGATGTATTTCAATGATCTCTAGTGCAAGGTGACAACTTTGAAAACTTTGAATATTTGATAACTTTCTCCAAACTTTCTCTTTAGTGTGTCTTCAACCTAGATATGTAAATGGGTATGTGCAAGATCATGATGGGCCAAAAAGTGGCAATATGATGGGTATGTGTAGGGTATGTGGCTGGCGACTTTTTTTTAGCCAAAATTGATGAAACAAAAAGGGATTTCAAAGGAGATTATCAACTTTCCACCAATATAAATTATGCTTTACTTTGAATTTAATAAATAATTTTATTCATTTTTTATTTAAATTATGATAAAAGTCTTGATTGATAGGTTGATTGAAAAACATCTATAGCTTTCAAACGATATCACATTTTTTGAATCCAAAACATGAATCACATTTTATTCTTTGCATACTATAGGATTAAAAAAAATGAATTTCATGAAGTCTTGACCAAGTTAAGGTGGTCAGACATACAATTTTATATAGTTTAGAAGTTGTAATAAAAATTCATAATTAATTATTTACTTGGAAACAAATTATAAAAAACATGCAACACATTGAGACACGAGTCCTATACTTATATCTAAAATATTATCAAAAAATATTATCATTTTATTATGGTTAGGGTGGTCAAACATACACCTACTTATTTTTTCCCTGAAATTTCAAGTACTACCACATTGAAATTTCAAATTTTCACCAAATAAATTTAAAAAAAAAAAACCTAGTAGTTTAGAAACTACTTTCAATTTGCTTCAGATTCTATTCTTACATATTTTTTAAATAATATAGATGACTTATTCAAATTTTTACGTCAAGTTGCCTAACTCTGATTTTTCTAAATTTTCATCGCCACTTAAGGGCTTGTTTTTCCATGATGATCCCACACATACCCAAATCACATACTAAAGAGAGGGAAAAATGTTGTTTTGTTAGTAAAAATGGGTTTTCCATGGTCAAACACCTTTTTGGTAATCAAACCTTGAAATGAAATGAAATAGGAAAGGAGAATGATGAATGAAAAAATGTAATGTTGCAACTCACCAAACTGTAGCAATAAAGTGTTGTAAACATATATGAAATGGATCAAATTTTATCTCAAAAACAAACATGATGCATGATGACTTTGACATGATGCTTGATACTTGAATGATGCTCCTAAATGCTTGATAAACAACTCTTGAAGGCTATTGAATGCACTTGTAAACACTTGAATGCTCTTGTGAACTCAAATTTTCTATTAGGAATGATCTCGTGAATGTCTTAAGTGAAAATGAGTTAAAGAAACTTGTATTTATACTTGTTTATGCCAATTTTATTGAAATTACAACACTACAAGTTGACATCAGATCTAGGAGAATAAAATTCCACCAAGATTTTGAATGAAATTTGATTTTGGGTCACATGGGACTCATACGCTAGAAGTGGTATATGACTTTCATTAGGCTTAACTATGGGACACATTTTTTGAAAAATGTTTAGAATGATGTAAAATCCAAATTAGGGCCCTAAAACATAGGTGGGGATCATACTCCCAAGGTGGTGTATGAGTCCTAGATCACTAAATCAAGGCCACACAATCCAAAAACACCTAAATTATGATTGGATCTTGGTTCATGTCAGGATTATCCTCAAAAATATGCCTTAATTCGGCCTTATGGATGTTAAATAAGGAAAATCAAAGCGTAAAGAAGCCAAATTATTTAATAAAACCCTAGATTAGTGTGAAAGTGTGTTTCAACACTTTACAATACTCTAAATAAGGTACCTATGAGCTCATTTAGTTCACAAGGGCCCAATACCTAATGTGAATATGTTAGACACATTAAAACACTAAATCAAGGCCATGTCATAAAGTACATTTTCCATTATTACATAATGTTTATTAGAAATAGTATTGGAAATGTTGTAGCACAGGTACAAATAGATTAAAAAATATTTTTTTGCCATAGAAAAATGGCCCCTTGTCATTTTCATGGCTTTTAGGTCTTGTTTCATGATGTTTGGTCCACTTTTGCTTTGATTTTATGATGTGACATGGCTTGAACATGCATATTTAGGTACTAAAATTCAAATAATGATGTCTTGTGAAGGTGTTGTGAAGTGTTGTAAAACATTTCTACACTCTTCTAGACTCTATTCATTACAATTTACCTAAAAGTCACATTTTCATCACTAAACAAGTCCTATTTTGAAGTGTTGTAAAGTCTTGTAACAATATTTCATGCTTTTCTAGGCATAACGTCACTATTTACACCTTTCTTATGCTTTATTTGACCCCTTATGCCCTTATAAGCCTTAATTAAGTGCATTTTTTAATGTAAACCCGACAAATAATATTAAATGTGACTTAATTCCCGACACCCATTTTTAGGTCCTAGGTGGGACCCATTCGCCATCGGTGGCGAATGAGTCCCCCTTGGCTCCAAATTCAATTTTTTTAAAATTTCCCTTTTGGTTTTTATTTAAAATCACTTTATGTCAGCCTGTGATGAGCTATTAACAGGTTACTAAGGCACAAGATTGTATAAATAAGTGTTTTTACATCCATTCTAATGCCCATTCATTCAAGAATTCGATCTCACATAAAATCCAAGCATTCAAGCATCTTATAATATCTAATCAAGCATTAGTCAAGCATTTTGGAGCATCCATTGACACAACTTCGGATTTTCATCAACAAGGGTTTGGTAAGTTGATAGCATCTACATGTTGTTAGTTTATCATTATCTTGCATTTCAATATTTCATTAAGGGTTTGATTACCAAAGTGGGGTTTGACCAAGGAAACCCTCTATTTGCTAACCCTCAACCATTTTTCCCCTCTTGCATGTGTGTTTGCAGACCTATGTACACAGATTTAACAAGCATATAGGTGATTGAAGAGTGGTCAACAAGGGAACTAGGTGCTTCAAGTCAAATCAACTCTATTTCATGATTGGAAGGTTTTTTGTCCGTTTCCTGTAGAATTGACTTCGGCAAACCGACAAGAAGACATTTCCAGATCTGGTGTTGCAGAGTTGTCTCTTGATTTCTTAGAATTTTGGGAAAGGACTGATTCACCACCAGTGGGGAATGAGTCCCACCTTAAGACTAGAAATCTAGGTTTTGTCAAATTTTGGATCTTGACAGTCAAAAAATGGTTCCCGTCATTTTTTCACCAGTAACAAGAATAATTCACCACCCTGGGTGAATGAGCCCCACTGTTGATTTTCAGTTACTTCAGATATCATTCAAACCATCAGAGATTCCTCAAATCTTGCTCAAGTAATTTTTTCATATCCATTTAGAGTACACCTATGACCTATCTTGTGGAATATATCAAGGGCTTGAGCTGCTACTTTATCTTCAAAAGAAAAATGACCAACTCAAAGGAAACCAATATTGGGATAGTAATTATCCATCAACATATACACCAAAAATTTCAAATTAGTTGTTTGTGTTTGTCTATTTAAGGACATCATGCTTAAATTGATTTGAGCATAATCTCATGTACCACATGGTATTGTATATTGTACAATCTCACAATTAATAGACTTATAAATTGTAGAATCTTGCATATTGTGTGGTCTCACGTAACTAACCAATAACTCCAAATCACCTTAATCCTTCTTAATTTAATTCATCATATTTATTCATCTACTCAAATATATCAATCTCAACATATATTAATTTAAAACCTAATTAGCTGATAGGCTATTTGTGTCAACTTTGCTTAGAATTTTCGTCAGCCTCACCATTTTTCAAACTTCTGGCGATCAGGAAAAAGGTGGCATAGGTGGTTGTTGGCTGCTTTAGGAATAGGGCGACATTTGTCCGGCCGTGTGGATAGAGAAGGTTGTGAAAATTAAACCTTGGTTCACATCAACATTAATTGGTGTATTCTTTGTGTGTATTGGGGATGTTCATAATAAGAGTTGTCATTTAATGCCTCAGGGAACAAAACAAATGTCTGGTAAATTTTCAATAAGGCATTGTTTGATGTCGTTCTATTGCTATACCTGATATGAGAGTTGTGAGTGATGAGGGTAAGCTTTTGTGAGGGTGCAAACTGCATTAATCTTTGTGTAGCTTTTGCGAAGGTGGGTGGAGGTTATTTTTTGTTTTTTGCATGAGCGGATGGTCAGAAATGCAAAAGAAAAGTGTCGCATGTGATAATATTTTTCTTGTTTTTTGCAGGAAAGTTGGCAAGAAGAGGTGTGTTTGAAGCAAGTGGGAAGAGGTGCATGTCAAAGAAACCCTTTGCAATATTGTTTAATTTTTGGTTCATGGTATGTGTCATGCTATATTGCTTGATTTTCCATAAGGTACTATTGATTATTTCAAATATCTTGTCTAATTTATGGTTCACATTTTGTGTGTATGGTTTTGCATGGATTTGATACTATGATTTTTCATGGGTTTTTGTTTATGGCTTCCCTTATCTGCATATGTTTGCAAGCTTGGAGAAAGCTGGTAAAAAGAGGTGTGTTTGAAACAAGCAAGAATAGGTGCATATGGAAAAGATAGTTTGCCATATTGTTGTGGCTCACTGTTTTTGGCAGGCAATATTGTTTTATTTGCAATAGGGTACTATTGATTGCTTCTAATTTTGATAAGGGGCTATTGAGAAAAGACTATATTGTTTGGTTTTAGGTTTGTGTTTTTTATTTATGGTTTTGCATGGGTTCCTATCTGTCATTTTTTGTGTTTTGTGGGTTTCTTCGTATGGGTCGGTTTTTAAACCAATATTGTTTGATTTATGGCTTCCGGTTTGTGGTTATGGTTGCAATGGAATAAAATAGTCAATCCTATACACTTTGTGTTAGCTTCCATTGGGCATTGTCAATTATAATTTTGTTGCTTAAGTTGTATTGTTTCATTTTGGAGAAGGTGTTGTTGAAAAGGCTATATTGTTTCAATTTTTGAGGAGGTTGTGTTGAGAAAGGAGTTTTTTTTTGTATGGGTTTGTTACTGTCAATTTTTGAAGGGTTTCTATTTAATATTTTCATTTTGTGGGTTTGAGGAGGTTGTGTTGAGAAAGGAGTTTTTTTTGTATGGGTTTGTTACTATCAATTTTTGAAGGGTTTCTATTTAATATTTTCATTTTGTGGGTATGTTTGCAAAGGAATAAAAATGTTGAGGTTATGGAGTTTTTGTCAATTGTTATTGTATAGCTCGGGCTATATTGTGGCTTTCTGCATTTGGGTGGTTGTTAAAACCAATGTTGTTGATTCTATGTTTGGTTACATTAGTTATTATTGATTATTGTTCTATGCCTTAGGCTATATTGGGTATATTTTAATATCGATATATATGTGCAAGATTAAAATTGTTAAGGTTATGAAGTTTTGGTTGATTCTTATTGTATAGCTTGGGCTATATTGTGGCTTTCTGCATCTCGGTGGCTGTTGAAACCAATGTTGTTTGATTTATTGCTCTTTTTTTTTTGGTTATGGTTGGAACAAAATAAAATAATTAATTTTGTTGATTCTATGTTTGGTTACATTAGGTATTATTGATTATTGTTCTCTTCCTTAGGCTATATTGGGTATATTTTAATATCAATATAATGTGTATATATATACATATATACATATATTTATATATATTAATTTTTCTTGGGTCTCTCTTTATGGCTTGCATTGATTGGATATGTTGGAAGTGGGAAAAAATTCTTGACCAGGTTATGTCGTTTTTGTCAATTGTTACTATCTAGCCCAACCTATATTGTCTCATTTTCGATCAGGTTATGTTCAAAAGGATATATTGTTTCAATTTTCAATAAGGTGTTGTTCATAGAAGAGAATATTATTTGTTATAACAAATTATGTTTCATTTATGGATGCATTGTATGGGTCAATTTTTGACAGGTTTCTCTTTAATTTGTTTGTGTTTTGTAGGTATGTTTGCAACAGGATAAAATTGTTGAGGTTATGCAGTTTTTGTTGATTGTTATTGTATAGCTTAGGCTATATTGTGGCTTTCTCCATCTGAGTCGTTGTTGAAAGCAATGTTTTTTGATTTATGGCTTTGGTTTTTCTATTTATGGCTTTGGTTTTCTGGTTATGGTTGGAACAAAATAAAATAATTATTGTTATTAATTATATGTTTCATTATATTAGGTATTATTGATTATTGTTGTCTTCCTTAGGCTATATTGGGTGTATTTTAATATTAATATATATGTGTGTATATATATATATTTATATTTATTTCAATTTTTTGCTATTGATTATATTTATGTATATGGTTTGTCATTGTTAGTTTTCGAGAATGCACTATTGAGAAGGCTATATTGTTTCAATTTTTTTATAGGGCTATGTTGAGAATTGAGTATATTTTAACTTGGGTTTGTTTCTTTGAATCTTTGTGGGTTTCTATTTATGGCCACCATTTTATGGATATGTTTGGAACAGAATAAAATTGTTGGTGTTATGCACCATCCACACTGGACAGGAATCATATATCAAATAGAAATTGTCATTAACCTATGAAAAGAACAAGCATATTAAGTAGCATATATGAATATTGTCTACATCTGATTTTAGATAGATACATGTTTGCACATAGGGATGAATAGTGTGTGTCTCTAATTTCACAAACATATGTATGTATACATAGGCTAACTAAAATGAGGAAGAACAAGCTAAGGGATTTTGTCCACCCTGTGTTATGAAAAGAATAAATAGAGAAACAAATATATACAAATGGTTTTTACATCTAATTTGACATAAACAGATATCCACAGTGGAGAAAAGAGGAATAAAACACTACAAAATAGACACAATTTTTTCAATGCATATATCTATAAGCAAGAGATTTGTGCATATACATCCAACACATGGAATAGATGTATTTAGAGTTGCAAAAAAAATTCCACATCAATGTACATGTCTTGAAAGTTAGTTGTAGAGGAATAAAACATTCTATATATACACTTAGAAAGAAAAATCTATACATAAATATATGTATCCAAAGCTATGTGTAGAAAACAACCATATATATCCATAGGTGGACCTCAAACATGTAAATATTGTTTGCATGAAATGTCAAAAACACATAGATCTATGCATATGAAATATCAAAGTCTTGCAATTCTTGTTAAGGCACAATATTTTTGTCAATTGTTGATGGCTAGCCTGGGTTGTTTTTTTTGGCTTAGTTTGTTGCTCTGCAATTTTTTGTGCTTTGCAACAATCAACAATACCCTTTGTAAAATAACATATACTATTTTAGAGATACTCGAGGAATTCTTTTCTCAATCTACACGTTTTTCGTCATTGTTGCCCTGCTACCATCGACCACACCTCTTCCACTTTTGTTCAAAAAACCACCAAATAGCCTGCAACTGGTTTTGCAGAAATCCCACAGCCAATGATTGGACTTGCACCTTTACAAAAGCTTGTTCTCGACGCTCACAACTACTATATATATGTATGTATATATATGTGTGTGTGTATATTTATGTCTCTCTCTCTCTCTCTCTATATATATATATATATATATATATATATATATATATATATATATATATATATATATATATATATATATATATGTATGTATGTATGTATGTATGTATACATATGTATTATTTCAAATTATAATATGCTTTTGTTTAGCAAGGACTCTATTTTTGGATTGGTTTGCTACTGTTAATTTCTAAGAAGGTGTTTTTGGGAATGCTATATTGTTTCATATTTCTATAAGGTTTTGTTGAGAAAGGGGTATATTTTTGGTTTGCTATGTTGTTGTGAATCTTTGTGGGTTTCTCTATGTGGCTTGCATTTTGTGGCTATGTTTGGAACAAAATAAAATTGTTAAAGTTATGCAACTTTTGCTGGTGTTGTGTTTTTTTGTGTACTTCTTTTAATGGATTCTATTTTTTTGTGGGCCCCTTTTATTTAATGGATTCCATTTTTTGCTTGTTTTTGTAATATAATAAAATTTTAAAGATGGTGCAGATTTTGTTGATTGTTGTTGGGTGGCTTGAGTTATATTCCTCCATTGGTTTTTTACTTTGTATTTAAATGAAACAATATTGTTATCAACAGTGACAAACCCATACAAAGAACATCCCTGCAAAAGCCAAACCATAAATCAAACAATATTGGTGTGAACAAACTATATAGTTTTTTTCAACACAACCTTATCAAAAAGCTAACAATGTACCCTAAAACAAAGTAACTTGTAAAACATTAACTATTTCATTGCAACATATCTATATATATATATATATGTATGTATTTATATATGTGTACATATATATATGTATGTATATATATGTATTTATATGTATTTATATGTATATATATGTGTATTTATATGTATATGTATGTGTGTATATATATATGTATATGTATCTATATATATATATGCATATATATATATTTATATATCTATGTATATATATGTGTATATATATGTATGCATATGTATATTTATATATAACGTCCAAAACATTGACTATTTTGGTGTGTTGCAACCATAGACAGTAAATGGAAGCCACAAATGAGACAATATAGCCTAAGGTGGACATCAACAACATGAACTGCATATGATTAACTATTTTATTCCATTGTAACCATTACCATAGAATGCTGAAAACCTATCCAAAAGCTTTCTCACAAAAGGGTGGTCCATATATAGCTTATGTGTATACATATATATGTATATGTATATTTGTATGTATATATGTATATATGTATGTATATTTACATCTACATATAATGTTCATAACGTTTGGTATTTTGTTGCCTATATATATATATCTGTGTATGTATATATATGTATATGTATATATATATGGCTATTTGTGTCAACTTTGCTCAAAATTTTTGTCTGCCTCCCCATTTTTTCAAACTTCATGAGGTCTGGGAAAAGGTGGTGGATGGGTTATAGCTTTGGTTTGAATTTGCATCGGCCTCTTGGACTGTTTTCCTCCCGATGGTCGTGAAAAAGGTGGCAAAGACGGTTGTTGGCTGCTTTGGGAAAAGGGTGGCATTATCTGGGCCACGTGGATAGAGAAGGCTACAAAAATTAAGTGTCGGTTCGCATCACCATTAATTTTTGTATGCTTTGCGTGTACTGGTGATTGTCATAATAACAGCTACATTTAATGCCTCGAGGAGAAAAATGAATGTCTAAGAAATTTTCAATAGGGAATTCTTTGGTGTCATTTTGTTGCTACACCTAATATGAGAGTCGTGAGCAACGAGGGTAAGATTTAGTGAGGGTGTAGGCTGGATTAAGCTTTGTACAGCTTCTATGAAGGTGGGTAGAGATTATTTTGTGTTTTTTGCATGGGCAGATGTTTGGAAATACAGAAGAAAAGTGTCACCTATGATAATATTTTTCCCATTTTTTTGCAGGAAAGTTGGCGAGAAGAGGTGCTAGAAGATTATATTTTTACATGGCTTTTTAACTTTGAAGCCAATATTGTTTGATTTATGGTTTTCATTGAGTCATTATGGTTGCAATGCAATGAAATAGTCATTGTTATACAGTCTATGTTGAATGTTGTTCTCTATATTGTTAACCGTTAGTTTTATTGTGTGTACTTTTGTTGGAATCCTTATGAGCCTTTCTTATTTTTGAGCTTCCCACCGAGTGAGGCAAAGGTGGGGAATGGCCTTCTCTTTAAAAAAATCTTTGCTGAAATTCTTGCCAGCCTCCCCATTTTAATCCTTGTGGTGGTTGTGGGAAGGGTGTTGTTGGGAGTTGTTGGTTGCCCTAGAGATATGTCGTGTTTTCCCTATTGTGTTGATAGAGAAGGTGACTAAAATTAAGCATTGGCTTGCATCAACATTGATTGTTGTATGTTTTATGTGCCTTTGTGATGGTTGTGAGAGCACTTGCCATTTATTTACATGTGGCTCCTATTTAGTGGTGACGGTTGCCACGTGGCCAAATAGTTAATCTTGTGTAGCTTATGTTGTTTTCCATAGGGCATTATCACTATCCATTGTCTAGTGTTGGCTAGGTTGTTTTGTTTTCATTTGTGCAACCCTAGAAAATTATTTGAATTGTCCTTTCAATAGGTTCAAAAAGGTGTTGAACACATGTATGTGGCAAGCAATGTTCTTTGGTATGTTTAATACAAATCCTATTGTTATAAAAATTACTTTTCAAGAATGAAAGAAATAAAAAATTTATTTTGAAATAAATAACTATCTTCTCAAAACAATAAATTTGAATGCTTTGTCTCCCTTTTTAAATAATGTCTTCTTTAATATATAATTCATATTAAAATTTTGTATATCTATATGTACAGATGTAAATATTAATTTATGTAGATATTGCTATATCTAAATAGATGTGTATACCATATTTTTTGCCTCAATATGCAATTGGATTGTTCAAAATTATAAAGAGAGCAAACATCCAGATTGAATTTTTCCTCATTTTCCTGAATGAGAAGGCTATGAGTTCAAACCTTTTGTTGGCTATAATATATTGTGTATTTTGAAGCAAGGAATTATTATAGGAAACAAAAGCTTTGAATTTGTAGCCTTCTTAGCCAGTCAACTGAGTGAAAATGTTGTGTGGATGTTTGGTCTCTTGAATGTTGGATGGTATCAAGATTAGTTGTTGAATGGTTTGTGTGTGCTTCCAATACTTGTGATGATAGCTATTGTTTATCCAATTGTATATAAAGTGTGAGATGAAAGATAGTTCTTTCTTTGTATTGTACTTAATGTAGGCACTAATGTGCATACAAATGAAACCATAAATGAAAAAATATTGCTAACAGCCACCCACATACCAAAACCCAAAAAATAGAAAAAAAATTGATTTCATGATTCACAAAAATGACACTAGATTTACTATTTTGCAACCATTCACACAAAAAAAAAATCCACAAATGAAACAATATAGCCAACAGTCATCCACCTGACAAAACCCATGAAACTATATAGTCTTTTGAACAACAAATGACACAATGAAACAATATTGGTTTCAAGAGTAAGTTAGATGAAAAATCCCGCCAAAAATGCACAAATTCAACCTAAGAAACACATAAAACAAAAAAGATGTTATTGGAAAGCCCATATTGTTTCAATTTTCAATCAGGTTTTATTATGAAAAAAATAGTATGTCTTCATATGACCTTCACACTGCAAATTTTGTTGGGTATGGGATTCTGTTTACTCCTTCAACTTTGTAGCCATGTCTGCAAATGATTTACATTGCTAACACTATTTAGGCTTTACATATATACATATGCATATACATGTATATATACATATATGCATGCATATATAAATATATATGTGTGTGTTTGTGTACCACAACCATTACCGCTACACACACTTGCATCTTCATAAAGGCGTTCCATCCATAGTTACAACTACTATATATATCTACATATATATATGTCTATATATGTATATCTCTATGCTTTGTGTGTACTGGCGATGGTCGTAATAATAGCTTGTGTTTAATGCCTTGGGGAACAAAAATAATGTCTCAAATATTTTTAATAAGGCACTATTTGGTGTCGTTCTATTGTTATACTTGATATGGGAGCTGCGAGTGATGAGGGTAAGCTTCTATGAGGGTACAAGCTAGATTGAGCTGTGTGCAGCTTCTATAAAGGCAGGTGGAGGTTATTCAACACACAAAACACAATAAAGAAATAGTATTGCCTTCCACCAATGGCGGCTACACTAAAACCATAAATCAAACAATTTAGACTAAGCTACAGTGCAACAATCAACAATCCCCTTTCGAAAATAACATAAACTATTTTAGAAATACTCAACAAATGATTTTTCCAATATGCACCTCTTCCCACTTCCTTCAATTACACCTCTTCCTGCTTGCTTTCTCTTCCCTCTGTTCTTTCTCCATGGCCTGCAAAAAATGAACACAAAACTATCACAAGCCACCTTGGCTGTGGAATTTCTATGAAGGTGGTTGGAGGTTATCTTGTGTTTTTTGCATGTATTGATGGTTGCAAAAGGTGTGGGTTGTGATAATTCTTATATATCTATCTATCTATATATATATATATGTGTATATATATATATGTATATATTTATGTGTATATATATGTATATATATATGTGTGTATCTAGATATCTTTGTTTTCTAAGGACTTTAAATATAGATGTTACTTGCACCATCAGCACTGCACGACAACCATACAATGATTAGTGTTGATGCCATTTCTCTATCCTCCTCTATTGTCGTGACAAACACTTTTTTAAATTTAAAAAAAAAAATTCAACACCTACTACACGGTGCTAGAGACCTAGAACACGAAGGCTGATGAAAGTTCCAACCAATTTTTTCCATAGCCCAATGCTAATATTTGTTCTCTAGCTTTGGATATATAATTTCATTTGCAATGCATAATAAAATAGCTGATATTATAGAGTTAATGTTGTAATCCAAAAGGAATTCTTTTCGATAGGGTGGTGCTCAAGACGCTGTATTGTTTCAATTTTTGATAGGGTACTGGTGAATACATTTATGTAATTGTATCCAAAAGGAATTATTTTCATTTGTGGCTAGGCCTTCCTTGGATTTTCTCAATGAAAGCAGTCCCATCAGTCATTCACAAGTGCTTAAAGCTTTTGCATGGGAATGAGGTATTCACCATACACCATAGTGGCTTTAATCCTTTATCTTTCAAAGGTAATTTTTCATTAGAATCCTTTTGGCCTACACCCATCGAACCTATCACCCCTCGAAATGACTTCTTTTACATCTCTTATCAAAAGTTTGAAGCTAAAAAGATTGTTGAATTATCTCTTCGTAACACATCTTCGTCCACCTCCATCCATCCTATCCTTGATGAAACCATGATTACACCTAAATATGATATTGAAAAAACCATCACACCCTCTGAACAATCTTCCAAGACATCATCTAAATGACCAAGAGACTACGAAATAACTCCTTCCTCACTCCCTCATATCAAACAAGTGTATAAAGTGAAAGAGAAAGTGATTGATCCTTCCTCTTCGGTTTCTCATGCTCTTCCCCTTTCAGAAGTAGACAAACCTATACCAACTCAATCTACTCTTACACCTCAACAATTGCAAAACCAAAGTAAATGCAATCATGGTGCTAGGGAACGAAGATGTTGTCATTGTCTCCTTGCTCGTCAATCTTGCCTCAGACAATAAAGAAATTCAACCTATACCCTTGACAAAAGTAATAGATGATCACCTTCCTGAGCAACCACATGACAGTCCTATACCACCATAAAATAAAAATGAACATATTCAACAACCAACACTTTTGATACATCCATCCTTAGAAATCACCCTTCGTCCTCCCGTCTTTATTAATCTTGATGATGACGATGGAGATGCGGTGATTGCTAAGATAGATGAAACAATAAACAATGAATTGAACTCTTTATTTTCATATACAATGAGCTTAAATAATAAATCTTGTCCACCAAGTGAAGAACCTAGTACAACCCCTAGTTCAACACTTGTGATTCCTCCTTTGGACAATCAATCACCTTCGCATTCCACTAAACATGATTGGGAGGCAGATGACTTGATGGATGACTTGCATGTGCCTACTTAATCTTTTCTTCCAATTCATTTTCCTTTTTCTTTTCATGTGCATATCGTATTCCCTCATATTGTGCATTTGATGTTTCCTTCTCTTTGTACATTTCTTCTTTGTGTCTCTATTCTTCTATTTGTCGTGCTTTTACTTTTCACCTTTTTTTTGTGTTTTCCTTTGGGGATGAAACAAATCATAGGACACCCTAAGTCTCTTCCATGTTGACCCAAACAGTCCTTGTCTTTCTCATTTTGGTTTTGTGTTTTCCTTTGGGGATGACACAAAGCATTGAGAGACTTTTTGTCTCTTTGATGTTGACCCAATTACCTCCTTCCTTTTTCTTTTCCTTTACACCTTTTTCTTTTCTTGTGTTTTTCCTTTTTGGGATGATGCAAGGCATTGAGACCGAAATGTATCCTTCATGTTGGCCCAAAAGCTTTTCACTTTTCTTTTTTGTCTTTTTGCTCGTGTTTTCCTTTTGGGGACGATGCAAAGCATCGAGATTGGAACATCTCTTCCATGTTGACTCAAAATGGAATTTGTTTTTCCTTTTCTTTTACTCTCTTTGTGTCATTCTTCTAGTTCTATGTGCTTTGGGGAATGATGACAGTTCTTATCTCTTTCATACAAAAATACATTGCAACAACGAGCATATTGACCACAAATCCATAGATCCCTTATGTGTTTGGTGTGCTTTCTTTCTTGGGGGGAACCTCCCTTCTTTCCTTGCTATTTTTCCTCCATCTTGGCATGGTGTAGCTTAGCATTGAAACATATGACTTGGCATAGAGCTTTCCGAGTTGGCTCTCATGTCTTGTTTTTCTTTCTTGCTTTCCTCCTCTTCTCTACTTTCAAGTAATTTCTCACAAAACGATGTGTAGCCATTCCTATAAAGTGGGGGGAATACATTACCATTATTTCATTTGCATTTTTAGTGAAGCCTTGTCATTTACATGGTGTGTTTGTCACTTTTTGGATGATATTGGGTGTGATGTCCTTCATAAGTGTGATCAATATTAGCATATTGCATTCCTCTTCTTGGTTTGATGTGACACACTGCATCCCCTAAGTTGCGAATATACTATTCTTTGATTGGCCCTCCTTTGGATACATTAGAAACAATGTTCCCTAAGTGACTGACCTTGCATAAACTGAACAAGACTCCTTTGAACATATTACACATGACATTTTTACATATAACATTCTCATTCAACCACCTTGCATAACACAACTTGCATGCCTATGGAGTTGTTTTATTTTTTTGGCCACCTTGCATAACACAACTTGCATGGCTGTGGTGCCATCCTATTTTTGAAACTTAAACCAATATTTTAATTTTTCTTTAGCTTTGTGGCGCCTTGTTAAAGTTATCAAACAAGAAGCCCAACTAGTGGCATGACTTTTCCCCATAGCCACTTTTCTATTTGTTTGTGAGTGCATACCAACTAGCATATGTATCTTACCTTTTTGGGCTTTCTCACCCTATGGACAACTAGTTTCGTGGCCCCAGAGTGAGTATACATTTTTTTTCTTTTTCAAACAATCAGCCTAGATCTCTTTTCACAACTAGTTGGATCGATGATCAAAGCTTCACTCAAATTCTTTTCAATACTTGTGTTCCTTTGTCCTTATGTTCAGTTTGTCATGGGATCTTCATCCTGGGGACTTGATCATCCCTCTTGTTTTTTGTATTCCATCTTGCTAATGTAAGTGCATTTGAACCTTCTTCTTGATGTTCATGGCTACTTTAGCATGAGAAAGCAAGTTTCTCTCACTAAAGTGGGGGCTAAATGTACCATCGAAAAATGGACCCTTCCCATTTTCATGGTCTTTTAGGTCTTGTTTCATAGTGTTGGAGCTATGTTTCTTTAATTTTATGATACATCTTGGCTTGAAAATGCTTATTTTGGTGCTAAAATTCAAAGAACAACATCTTGTGAAGGTGTTGTGAAGTGTTGTAAGACATTTCTACATTCTTCTAGATTCTATTTAATGCAATTCACCTAAAAACCACCTTTTCACTCATCAACAAGTCCTATTTTGAAGTGTTGTAAAGTCTTGCAACAAGATTTCATTGAAAGAAGCTAACAAATAAGTTTAACTTGACAAACCCATCCAAACCATTGCCTTGTTGTCCCAAAAAAGGGTTGGAAAAAATTATCATAGGTGACACTTTCATTTTTCTTTTGCAAACATCATTGCCTGAAAACACACAAAATAGCCTCTAACCATCTATATAGAAGTGCCTATTAAGTCTTCCTTATGACACTTACTATACAGTCCATCACTTTGACAACTCCTTTTCTGAGGCTGATGAAAGAACAACTAGGAATGTGTATTTAATGCATGGTTGTCCCATTGTTGATAGCTATCTTGAAGAACAAGCTAAACCGAGAGAATGACACCCAACAATGTGTTATTGAAAATTGAAACAATATAGCTTTTTTCTCAGCGGGGACCCTTTGAGAAACAAATCAATATAGCCATAGGGAAATGCCCTTTCAAACATTGTGTAGGAATTTTCTATCTTTGCGACTACTTGAAAAGGAAGCTATTGCTTATAGCTATTGTCACTACATGGAAACCATACAACAATTAATGTTGATGCCATTTCACTAGCCAACCTTCTCTATTGTTACAACAAATTCTCTTAATTTAAAAATCAAAACAAAACCCACCACCTTCCTTTTCTGGCAACACTAAATGGAGGCCAGAAATGACACAATGTAGCCTAGTGTAGACAACAACAGTGAATAGTGCCTTCTACAAAACAATATCAATTGCATAGCATTTACTATTTTATTACATTGTAGCCATTGCCACAAAAATATTACTTGCAATAGCGACCCATATGCAACACCCTCAAAACACAAAATTTTTGCAGTAACAGATTGAATCAAAGCCTCTTCCATAGAACGTGAACAATTTTAATGAATCAATATATATATATATATATATATATATATATATATATATATGATAGTGAAGAATGTGTTTTGGATAACAATATAAATTGTATAATATTAACTATTTTATTATGCATTAGAAAGAGTGGAATATAGCCAAAGATAGTGAGCAACAATTAGATTGCATTGTGGAGAGCAACACATACTATTTTAATATATTGCAACCATTTACACAAAACATAAGCCATAAATGAGATAATATTAAATTTTGTTGTGTGTAGATTTGTATGTATGTCAAAGTAGATGTGACCAATGTACATATTTATTCTTCCTGGCAATGTTTATTATTTTCTCAAAATAGTTATTTTTCTGAATCTTGGCATGGAATATTTCAAATGATATACTTCATATTAACCGTTATACACAACATTGAAGCCTTTTTCCTAATTATTCCTTTTCCTTCGTATTCTTGGTGTCTCTAGGGAAAAAAAGAGGGATTTTAAAATTGAAACAATGAACTTGGAATAACAAATTGTATGTTAAGTATTATTTGAATCATTGAAGCCCTTGTTATTATTAATCCTTTCCTGTCATATTGTTAATGCTTGTATAAAAAAATTGAGTGGCCATGTTGTGTTTTGAAGTCATAGACCTTCTAGTCAACTATCGGCATTGCAACTCTCCGATTTTAAAAGAGTAGATGCAACAATGTTGGTGGCTTCTAGCTCTTCCAAGGCTGGAAAAAAATCCTCGAGAAACAATCCTGTAATTATGTTTCTTGTTTAGTTTTTTGCTACTGCCAATT
Organism: Sequoia sempervirens; assembly: GCA_007258455.2. Classification (NCBI taxonomy): domain Eukaryota; kingdom Viridiplantae; phylum Streptophyta; class Pinopsida; order Cupressales; family Cupressaceae; genus Sequoia; species Sequoia sempervirens. Next base: position 82,787 of record VDFB02263289.1, read on the forward strand.
ATATTGACACTTTCTCAAGTGCACCAAACAAACCGAGTATATACTTCATTTGAATTAACAATTGCTATAATATATGTTCTATCATATTTATATTTGAACTCTTTGTCTTTGGTTTCCCTTTCAATTTATTGGCCATTTTGGAGTAACTTATGTGTTAGAGGGGAAAATTTCTCAGTTTCCAAATGTGTAAATATTACTGTTTTCTTTGAGTTGAGTCATAGTCATAAATATCTCATTGCTGCCACTATGCCGAGTTTATTTGCCTTTTAGGCTACAAATGTAAATCTGGCCTTAAAAATAGATGTGCTAAAATTTATAGATGCTAGAGATGTTGTCCCATCTCCAGTCCTCTAACTAATGTCTTACCAAAAATAGGAGGTGATCCAAGCTCAATCGGCTGGTACAAAGTCGTCCTCTCTAATGGAACCCACATGCAACTGGGAATTTTTCCCACAAAATGCAATGACCTTTTTTTTATGGGGGAATTGAAAATAGGTTTGATTGTGTGCTTGACAAACTATTTGTCTAGAAAGTTGTGGGAATCAAGGTTTGATATAGTTCTGCCTTGCTTGTACTTGTAGTTTCCTGCTTCCTTATTTGTGGGGGTTTCCTTTTAAAGTATTTAATGTTTGTTTCATTCTAGGGAAATTGTCATACTGTCCCTAGATGTCAAAATGACAAATTTCCAGCTAATTGGAAAACCAAAATATTTTTTTAGAGATCAAGAAGAACAAATAGTTGAATGTGACTCGCCCTCCCCATCCGAACAAGCCTCCATCTTTGGAATTAGTACATCACCAAGGTAGCAAGATGCTCCTACAAAAATCAGCCCTGTTAAAGGGTTTAATGTTTACCAAACCAAATGGATGATAAAAGGTCATGTAACAACAAAGAGGGATATGCATCATTATAGTAGGAAGGGGTGCAAGGGCTAGGTATTCAGCTTTGATATTATTGACAATGGGGGAACAAAAATATGAATTAGAAGTATGATAGGGTTGAGGTGGGCCATACTTATTATGTGTCAAAGTGATCAGTGAGACAGGCAGACAAAAAATTTAATAAGTTAAATAGTTAGATGGAAATTATTTTGGATCAAAACTCAACGTTAAAATGTTGTTATGATGAGGCCTTTGTGCTAGAAAAAGTATTTAAGTTCACCCCATTAAATGAAATTGAAAATTGCACTAATAACAGTTTGATTGATGTTATTAGCATTGTGGTGCATGTGGGAATGGTATCGACTATAAAAAGAAAGGATCAATCCCAAACAATTCAGAGGACTATTAAACTTAATATTTTTTCATCCTTTTCAATTGATGTTAATTTGTGGGACTCAAATTGGGAAGCAAAGGGTCATGAGTTGGAGAGGTTGTACAACCCTAGTTCAACTCTCATCCTTGTTGTTAAAAATGCATGTGTTGGGTACTTCAATTGAGTTGTTTTGAACATAGCCACAAGGACTCTTCTATATATAAATCTTGACATACCAGAAGCATAGCCATTGATCGAAAGAGGATATATTGTTCCACCTACTGTTGAGCCCCCCCGAATACTGCCTCAAAAGGTTGCTTTGGGAAATGGGAGAGTAACTATTGCATATATGTTGGACCATTAACTTGGGTTGCGAGAGACTTTGCAAGCTACTCTCAAGGCAACAATAAAATATATAAAAATTGATGCATTCTATTATGCTGGATTCCCATTAGAGGTGAATGGTAGGAAATGCAAGAAAAAGTGTGAAAAATCTGAGCAAAATACATGGTTCTACCCAAAATGCTAGACAACAATAGCTGACTGTGACTGTTGATATTTATTGCAACTAAAGATGGAAGACCACACATGCGAGCTTTGGGAAACTGCTTTTGATGAGGCTACACCAAGCCTATTGTAAATGTCAACAAAACAACTTTACATGTTGCAATATGAGTCTACCACTGTAATGACTGCTAAGTCTGTTATCAATGTTGTCACCTACACATCATTTGTTTTCATTGTTCTAATTAAAACTCAAACTTATAATTGAGAAACAAGACTGAAAACAACAATAGTGAAAGTTGCAAAGGTTAACTTTGAAGTTGAGTGCAAGCTCTTACTATCAAATTTTTCTACTACTTCCCCTATCATGTAGCAGTCTCCAGAGATAGTTGTTGTACTACCTTGAACACCAAAACAACCATGGCTAATTGTGACTTTTGATATTTCCTATAGTTCATGTTGAATAGACATTTAGTTTGTTTTGTTCCCTCACACTACTTGTCATATGAAAAAGAAATTTCCTTTCTACTGCTATTTCTTTGTTATTTGTTTGACTGGTTATATATTAAGACAATGACGTATAACTTATAATGTTTAAGAAAAAAAGATACACTTGTTTTCTTTTCTATTATTCATGTTGCATATAATTTCACTGTGTTTTAAGTGTATATTTCTTATTTAATTTTATACTGTTTATTTATATAGAGTTGTCATTTTTAAGAGATGTATCACTGTCTACAACTTCTCATATATCTACTTGTGGACATAGTTGTATGTATGTGTACATTTACATATGCATATAGATAAATATACATGCATGCAATTGAAATTTCCTTGTGTATACAATTTTTTGGTACAAATGTATGTAGATATATGTACGTGTATCAGATATCTATGCATATATGCATACACAATTCAATATTTACAAGTATCTATGAGTTGTTTTAAAGAGATTTTTTTTTCATCTTGTTTACAATGTTCTCAGTGCATAGAATATCTTGACAGAGTTTTGTGTAGATATATGTGTCTATGATGTATTTGTCTATGTAAGTATCTATGTTTGGGTATCCATCTACTACTTACCAAATGTTCTTGCTACTGCATTGTAATCCCTAATGATAGTTCCATGCTAGATGTGGATGCCATATGGTTCTTGGTTATAATGTTTTATCGTATGTTGTGCAGCTCAATCCACAACCCAGCGCTAAACAATGCGTTATAAAAAATGCCATAAAATGCTCAATTAGTTTGGTGAGTTTTAAATGCAAAGTATTATTGCAACCATTGGAAATATATGTAGCACATACATGAGACAATGTTCCCATGGTAAGTTGTGCAAAGTGACACTTGTTTCCTCTATGCAAGCAAATCAAATAGCTCAAGTTATATAGGTTGCCTTGTTTTCTGTAAGGGAGTGTTGATTGTTGTTCTTTGTCTTAGGGTATATAGTTTCCTTTTTGGTAATGTTCTATTGGGAGAGACTATATATTTTATTCAAACTAATATTCTTTGATTCATGGATTGAATTTTGCAGTGTGTCCCCTATGATAATTTTTTGCCAATCCTTCTCTTTGAAAAAAAGCCAACGGTTTGCATGGGTTTTTCAACGTAAATTTTTTTGTGTGCTTCTTTGTATGGCCTCCATTTTCTAGCTATGTTTGAAATGGAATAAAATTCTTAACATAATCCAGTTTTCTTTTTGTGGTCTGTTACTTGCTACCCTGGGATTTTTTTATCCATTGGTTTACCAATCACAAATTTTTTGTGCTTTGTGCAATCAACAATGCATATAGATGTGCCTCTTCAAAAAGGCTCAGATTTGTCTCAGAGGTTAGACATATAGAAAGATTGTAGCAAATAGCAAGCAATTGAATCGCTCACTTGAACTATGTAAGACCTGTCTTTGTATTTGCTAGAAACTGGTGGATACATACCAACAATTAGAATGCACTGTAAATCAAACAAGATGATCTTCTCCAACAAAACTGTTCATTATCATGATTATCAAAAGTTTCTTTTCTTTATGGTAAGTGAATTGCTTCTCCTTTCCTCTTCACCTCTATGCATATAGAATCTGCACCCTATCTAAATTCACTTCATTATTATTTTTTATATGTGACATGTAATTGTGGTATTACATATATTTTGCTTATAAATTATAGAGCCACTTAAATTTTGTGTTTTGGATATCGCTTTCCAATAAAACATGTTCACAACACCAAAGTTTATAGTTCATTTCTATGTAGGTATATTCCACTGAAACCATTTTAGATTACAACTACATTGTATTCATATTCAAGATGTACGACTCCCCAAAAATCCTAAATAGCTTTACGATTCCACATTTGCATGTTGTATGGCCTTCACCTATATTCCATCTCCATACAATGTAAGCCTATGTATCTTTTTTTCCATTTCTCATTTCACAACTCCATGTTAAATTATAAAAAATGTATAACGTTAATTTCCACTAAACAAATTTCCTCAGGTGCCAAAGCATTTCCTTCACCATTGACCAAAGTGGTGGACAATTAATGTTGCTACTTGGGGGTTTGGTCATATTCAATGATGCTCCATTACCTAATATGGTAGGATGGAGAGAAAGACTCCTTTTTTGTGTCTAGACTTCAATCCATTCCATGCACAAGGCATTCCTAGATTTTATTTACTTACTGTGTTCTACTGCAACTCCATTGCATCTCATTTGTAATTAATTCTATAAGTCTATTTTTTAATTTGTTTATTGTCTACCAACCAAGACAATTGTCCTTTGAAGGCCTTTTGATGCCATTAAATCTTGTATTAAGTCATTGGCGGTTGAAACATTCCTCTCACCATTGATCATAGTGGTGGAGAATTTATTTTCTTGCTTGGGGGTTTCGTGAGAGTGCACAGTGCTCCATGAGTCAATATGGTAGGGTGGAAATCAGGTGTTGTTTTGTTTTGTGCATATTGTATTCTGTCACACACACCAGGTATGGCTAAATTATAATTACTCCATTCAACACATTGCAACTAGAGAGCAGATTATGTATTATAAAATATAGAACTTTGATATATTTTGATTAAATACATATTGTCTATCAATAAAGTGTGATCACTACACTAAAATTTAAACTTTGTATACACATAGGTTGTATATGGTTTGACCTTTGCAGTAATTTTTTTGCATAGAACTGTAGCTATGAGTTTTAGCTTTTCACACTTTTTTTAATTCTTGCAAACCATATTCTAGCCATAATGCGGTATTTGATGAACTAATGTGTTACAAACAACCTTTCAGAATAATGATAGTGACTACAAAATTAGTAACAATAGTCAAATAGACAATCATATCCTAATGTACCCTATATTGATTGTAATAAGAAATATTCATTTCACCACTGATCAGAGTGGTGGGAAATGTATATTCTTGCTCGGGGGTTTGGTGAGAGTCCATGAGGCTCCATGACCCAATATGGTAGGGTGGAGAGCAGGCCTTATTGTGTTGAGTTTTATTTTATAGTTTTTATGTACATATTACTATCTTTCTCACAACGGATTCACAAAAAAATCATATGTTTTAGGTTATGGTTACAACGTAGTAAAATTGTTGATCTTATACACTTTACATTAGCTTCCATTAGCCATTATTGATAATTGTTCTCTTGCTTAAGCTATATCCTTCCATTTTCGAGAAGGTGCTAGATGGGTTATAACTTTGCTTGGAATTTTTGTCATCCTTCCCAATTTTTAGGTCTTCGGCGTCGTGTTAAAGGTGGTGGAATGTTTTTTAAAAAAGCATTTGGCACAACGATAGAGGAGGTTGGTGAAATGGCATTAGCAGGCGTGACTATCTAGAGGAGGCCAGGGAAAGGATATCATCATTAATTATTGTATGGTTTCCACGTAGTGGTGATGGTGCAAGTAACATTTGTTTTAAAGTCCTCAACAAACAAAACAAATGTCTGTGCAGTTATCGATAACGTATTATTGGGTGTCATTCTCTAGGTTTACGTTGTTGTTGAAGGTAGTTGTGAGTGAGGATGGCAAGCTTCTATGAAGGTGCAAGTGAATTGATTGGCTGTGGAATCCTTATGAAGGTAGTTGGATGTTATCTTGTGTTTTTTGCATGCGCTGATGGTTGCAAATGGTGTGGGTTCTGATAAATTTGTGTTCATTTTTTACTAGTGGTGGAGAAAGAACGAAGGGAAGAGAAAGCAAGTGGGAAGAGATGTAATTGAAGTAAGCAAGAAGAGGTGTGTATTTTTTATTTCCCCCCCCAATCATCTAGTTTCTCTTACCCAGTTCTATAATCTCTTCATATTCATAGTTTCTCCAAAAAACATGCTTCTCCCTTAGGAGAGAGAGTTCAAGAAGTGGGATGTTGATATTCCAATATACATTCTAAACAGATGAATGAGCTTTGTGAATGAATTTCAACCAACTGTGAAGATGAAATGATTATAAGACTAGCTAAGAAAATTGGAACATTGATTTCACTGTTTATCACAGTAGTGGCCACCCAATATTAGAGAGCAGGCCTCATTTTGTTCTCTTCCATTTTATATTTGCTATGTGTGCAACTAAATTGCTCACATGAACTATTTTTTTTGTGATTATGTGTACACCTGTGTTTCTATTTTGCTAGATATTCCAACATACATAGCAACAATTAGAGTGCACTATAAACAAGCTGATCATCTCTAACAGTACTATTCATTGGCATGATCATGAAAAGTTTCTCTACTTTACGGTAAGTAATTGTAGGGGTCTAGTGGTAGCCGATGACGCTCCATGATCCAATATGGTAGGGTGAAGAGAATGGATCCTTTTGTGTGTCTAGACTTCAATCCATTGCATGCAAAATCTCTTGCCTTTGTAATAAAAGTTTTACATAGGAATGTGGCTATGAGTTTTTAGCTTTTTGTCATGATAGCTGTAATGAAATAAAATAGTTAATTTTATGCAGTTCATTCTATTTTTGCATAATCATCATACTAAACTTCACACTTTTTTGTTATTCTTGCAAACCATATTCCAACCATAATGTGGTATTTGATGGACTAATGTGTTGTAAACAACCTTTCAGAATAATGATAGTGGCTCCAAAATCAGTAACAATGGTCAATTACACAATCAGATCCTAATGTACTCTATATTGATTGTAATAAGCAATATTCATTTCACCAGTGATCATAGTGGTGGGAAATGTATATTCTTGCTCCGGGGTTTGGTGAGAGTGCATGAGGCTCCATGACCCAATATGGTAGGGTGGAGTGCAGGCCTTATTGTTTTGAGCTTTATTTTATATTTTTATGTAGAAATTACTATCATTCTGACATAGGATTCATAAAAATTCATATGTTTTAGGCTATGGTTACGGGTGATCCCACAATAGTGGTTTACACTTTTTGGCCTAACTGGACACTGATATTTTTTTTTTTAACACAATCTCCACATTCGGGCACCCATAGCGATTAAACCGTAAGGAATTTGAAGATGATGTAAAATAGAGTCTTGTCACATTTTGTCTGTAGATTCTAAAAATATTTTTTTCAATTTTTTTGGAATTAGATTGCACTTCTTTTTCCATCTCCCACAAAAATTGGTTTTTTTCAAAAAACAGCATTTTTAAAAAGTGGCAGTATAATGCATAACTTTTTCCATGAAGGATAAAATTCCAATTCTTTCAAATTTAGATTTCTAACTCTGATATCTAGTGCTTCCACTTGGTTAGATAGTTTTTATTGAATATGTTTTCTTTAATCAAGTTTGAAGTCAATCAAATGACAATTCGGGCATAGCGCGACCGTATAACGCATAACTTTTATTGTATGTATCGAAATTCTTCTTTTTTTTTGTTGGATCAAGGACTTCAATATCTAGGTGCACTCATATTTTTAATTTTTTTTTTATAATCTTCTATTTTTCCACTTGTGAGAACAAAGATTTTTGTTTTCGATGAAAAACCTATATTTAATAAAACTTAAAAATAGATAGATAATAAAACCAAAACATACTAAAATTATATTCATTGGATAGCTCGTTCTAAAGGCTACTCGATTCCAAGTTTGGTTTCTAAATATTCCCCCATTTTCATCCCCAACCGAGCTTGAAAGCGTAAAATTTTAGGTTTTTGTGTGAACAAATTAAAAAATTAGGGAAAAAGGGGGTTATGAAGTTCTAGACCCCACTAATATATTTTTTTTGTTTTTGGGTGGAAATGTGACCCAATATGGTCGAACCCTAGTTGGTCGAACCCCTTTATGGTTCGGTCGAACATGTAGGTTCATGCGAACCCTAAAACCATTTTTTTTGCCATGGGGTCATTTTTTCTCAATTTTCCTTCCTCCATCAAATTGTAAACCACTATTATGGCTTCACCCTTACAACATAGTAAAATAGTTGATCTTATACACTTTATGTTAGATTCCATTGGGCATTGTTGATTATTGATCTCTTGCATAAGCTATATTGTTCCATTATTGAGAAGGTGTTGTTTAAAAGGCTATGTTGTTTCAATTTTTGATAGGGTTCTGTTGAGTTGTTGGCAATTCCCTCTTGCTCTCCCTTTATGCTTTGTGTTTTGTGGTTGAATTTTTAAATTTTCTCACCAATCATCTAATTTCTCTTAGACAGTTTTACAATCTATTCATATTCACAGTTGCTCTGAAAAACATGCTTCTCCCTTGGGAGAGATAGTTCAAGAAATTGGGTGTTGATATTCCAGTTTATACACTAAACAAATGGACGACATTTGTGAATGAAATTCAACCAACTGTGAAAATGAAGTGATTGTAAGTATGTCTATGAATCAACATCCCACTTCTTGAACTCTCTTTCCCAAGGGAGAATAGCTGATGACGCTCCATGACCCAAAATGGTAGGGTGGAGAGCAGACCTGCTTTTGTGTGTCCAGACTTCAATCGATTCCGTACAAAAGGTATGCCTAGATTTTATTTACTTACTGTGTTCTACTACAATTGCATTGCATCATGTTTGTAATTAATTGTATAAGTCTTTGGATTTTTTGATTTATTTATTGTCTACCAATGGTGCGTGTTTATTACACTAAACTTCAGATAATGCTTTCATGTTTGCAGCCAGCCACAACCAAACAGACATGCTTTGTAGCCCTTTTGATGCCATTAGATCTTCTATTAAGTCATTGGTAGCTGAAGCATTACTTTCACCATTGGTCACAATGATGGAGAATTTATTTTGTTGCTCAGTGGTTTGTTGAGAGCGCATGACACTCCATGGGCCAATATGGTAGGGTGGAAATCAACCCTTGTTTTGTTTTGTACATACTACATTTTGTCACATGCACCAGGTATGGCTAAATTATAGTTGCTTCATTCATCCTATTGCAAGCAAGATATATATTATAAAATATAGAACTTTGATATCTCCTGATTTAGACATTGTGTATGAATTAGACATGATCACTGCACTAAAATTCACACTTTGTATACAAATAAGTTGTATATGGTTTGGCCCTTGCAGTGAAAGTTTTGCATGGGACTGTAGCTATGAGTTTTAGCTTCCTATTGTGATCACTGTAATCGAGTAAAATTGTTAATGTTATGCAGTTCATTGTGTTTTTGCATAATCACCACACTAAATTTCACACTTTTTTGTTATTCTTGCAGACCATGCTCCAACCATAATGCAATATTTGATGAACTAATGTGTTACAAACAACCTTCCTGAATAATGATAGTGATTGTAAAATCAACAACAATGGTCAAATAGACAATTAAATCCTAATGTACTCTATATTGATTGTAATACGCAATATTCATTTCACCACTAATCACAGCGGTGGCCAATCTATATTCTTGCTCAGGGGTTTGGTGAGAGTCCATGAGGCTCCATTACCCAATATGGCAGGGTGGAGAGCAAGCCTCATTGTGCTGAGTTTTACTCTATATTTTTTATGTACAGATTGTTATCTTTCTGACATAGGATTTAGAAAAAAATCGTATGTTTAAGCTTATGGTTACAATGGAGTAAAATAGTTGATCTTATACACTTTATGCTAGATTCCATTGGGCATTGTCGATTATTGTTCTCTTGCTTATACTCTACATCACACAAATAATTAAATTTTTTTAACCATAATTCGTCTACAGTACTTTGTTGCTAGCTACAAAAAGATCTTTAGTTTTTATCATAAAGAATTGATGCAGTGGCTAAATTATGGGGTGGCCTTATATAATCATGAATTCAACTAATAGTATGCAACCATTATTATTTCCCAACTAAATACACATTAGTAATGTCATCAATTATTTAGACATTCAATCTTATCCATAATAATATTATATTTTGATTAACTAATAAAACTTAATGATATTGGCATTATTTTTAGATTGTTTTAACTATAATTCATCTAGGCTACTTTCTTACTAGCTACAAAAAGATCCTTTGTTTATATCATAAAGAATTGATGCAGTAGCTAAATTATGGGGTGGGCTTATATAATCATTAATTCAACTAATACTATGCCAACATTATTATTTCCCAACTAAATACACATTAGTAATGTCATCAATTTAGACATTGAACCTTATCCATAATAATATTATATTTTGATTAACTAATAAAACTTAATGATATTGGTATTATTTAATGAAATATTTTCAAATTTAATAATAATGTTTTTGTTTAATTAACAACTTAACTACATAATATTATTATTTACCCCACCAAACTACTTACCAATAATAATGATGTTATCACAAAATAATTAATTGAATGTTAATAGAATTGTTCTCTAACCAACACATACATTGTTCTCTAACTATTCCTTACACACTTTAGCCTTTATATACATATCCTCCTTTTAACCCATTATGGTTAACACCCTCCTTCAGTTCCCATTATAATTTTAAATAAAATAATGACGATAAACTATAAGGTAAAAATGAGATACAATATTGTTGCCACTCAATCACTTTAATTATTGGCTATAATATATCTAACGATCTATTTAAGAAAATTATATAACAATCTAGGATTGTATTAATCACATGCGAGGTGGGGCCTTACGGACATGCATTGCATATTAATTTGTTAAATAGATGGAGTTATGACATCTAATCATAAAAATGATATTCATTTTGTTGTGCATACTATTCATGAAGCCCAATCTAATAAACTTGTTGATAATTCTCAACATTTAATGGTTATCTCCAAAAAAGTGAATCTTATTGTGACCTCATTAACCCTAAGATTGTTAGAGATGATGTACTCTATTATTTAGAGCATTCTTTACTCTATTATTTAGAGCATTCTTTGATAATGCAAAATAACGGCTATACAAGCCCCACTGCGCTTCCTTGAGAATTCTGAATGTTTGACTTCACAGAGTTGTATTGTTTGTTGGATTCCCTAATATGTAACTATATTGTCTACATCTGCTATGACGTATACCCAATGTTGCATATGCCTTTCATAGCTATTGTGGCCACTCATGCCATAAACATTCTAATGTTCTTCTAGTCTCGTTGTTTGTACATCACTTACCTTTCATGTTGCTCTCTGCCTATTAACTTATTGTTGCGTGTTACTATACGAAACTGCTAGTTTTAATATAATTTATTTACTATCTTCTAATCAAACAGCTAAATTATTTTAAGATTGATGGTTTTATTTTCCTACACAAAGACAAAGGAATAGTGTACATGCAATATGAAATCTATGGAACGCACTCTCCCTACACGTTAGGAATTTTGCAAGATTAAGGAGTTGTTATCTGGGGACTCATTGTATGGAGTACCAGAAGACGAGATTTGACTAAATGCCTGGAAAGAGTTGTGCGAATCGTACGTTTAGTTTTTTTTCCTATTTGTACTTGCTTGTTGACAGAAGCACTCAATCTATTCCTTCCTTTGATTATTTTAGCTTTCATTTGTAATGGAAGAAACTACGATGTTTCAGACTTTTTACTGTAGAAATGCTTTGTAGATGTTCTTGGTAAACCCAAATAAAAATTGTTTTCCCTCTACGCCGCCTTTTATTGTGTGAATTATAAGAAGATTCAAATAATGAGAATAACAGCGCTCAAAACAAAGACATAGAGTTTGAAAAGATGTCAATCGAATGAGTATAAATATGCATAATATTTTATAGGATGGAAAGAAGAATCATTGTATGCTTCAAAAGTAATTTAATATGAAATATAATATAAATAAATAAATGTATTAATTTGTTATTTTAAGAGAAGGATAAAAAAAATTAACTAAATAAATAATTGTTATAAGAGATACAATTTTCAAGTATAGTTAAGGAAATAAAAGTATCATAAAAGTAAATTGATATATTTAAAAAAAAAAAATTGTATTTTAATTGATGCTTAGTTTAGTGTGAGAGAATACAACTTTAAATCAAAGCTAAGGGAGAATATATAGGAATAAATTGAAGTATGATGGGAAACAAGTTATTAGCTATATTTTAATTAATATTTGGTTTCATATTGAAGGACACTCATTAAATTGAAATAATAAGAATAAATTAAAGTAAGGCGAGATATATGTTACTTTCATCTTAATTTATGCTTTGCTTTTAGTGTAGGGACGGAAAGAATGAATATCTAAAAATAAATTAAAGTAAGGTGAAATATATGTTATCTTCATCTTAATTTATGCTTTGCTTTTAATGCAAAAGAAACAAATTCAAATTCGAATGAAACAAAAATATCATAAGAATAAACTAAAATATGATGTAATCAGAATATATTAAAATATAACAAACTTGTTTTTCACTATACAAACAAAATGTCTAATTAGACTTTTTAATAAAAAATTTAATTGCATAGCCATTGTACGGTTTTAGATTTATTTATATTCTCACATATCAACTTTTGTTCTCTCAGTACGTGCTTGTCCACAGAAGCACGTATTCTATTCCTTACATTCACAGACGTTTCTAGATTTTTTAAAGTAGACAAAAGTGAAAATTACGGCGTGAAGATATGCTTTGTAGATATTTTAAACCTCCAAGAAAACATCGTTTTTCCCTCTACGCCATGCTTCACTCTGTAGTACAACCTTTTGCTTTTAAAAGGAGACTGGAATAGTGAGAACAGCAAATGTAAAGAAAAAAAACAAGACAGAGCTTAAAAAAACGTCAATGCAATGAGAACTTTGACCCCCCCCCACCGATTTTTGTTACGATATTAGTACATCATTTCACTGTCGTAATAATAGTTGATTTATTAGTGGTCATCAATGTGATCAGGCATCATGACAATTAAATTATTCTCTAAAAAAAAGGCCCACACTAACTATTCCATTAATAAAAAAATATTATGTTCAACATTTGCATATGCTTGGACATTTCAAAATATTTTATTTAGAGCCACATTACCATGTTTAAAAGCTTCTGGTCTGCTATGTACAAATCAGTCATTTGATATGTTTTTATCTTAATCTTTAAGGGGAATCTTTATTAAATTCACATTTTAAGATTATCTTTGAACAAATTCAAAAAAAAATTATTATAAGCACGATCTTATTTTAATAATGCATTTAGGATGGTTATAACACATATTCTAGGATTTGTATTTTACCTTGAATTAATAATTTACCCATGATCATATTATTAGTGCAATCCATCTCTTTTTAAGATGATATGTTAATTGGGGAAGGTGATACGCATTTCACTACCTATAATTGTTTTTCATTTATCATTACCTCAAAAGGATAATATTGAAACACTCAAAAATCAATCCATCAAACTTTTAAAGAACCTAAGGCATTAAAAACTTATCTTTGATACTATAAGTAATGTCCCAAAAAGAAAGAACCACCATTTTTGAAGATGTTTATTTTGTAAGATAGGGAATTTACCTTTTTATTCTACATTGCGAATTTTTATAATGCATTCCATAAACAACCATAGAGAAAAAAAAGCTAACCAACATAGATCTTTACAATTACGATAAAGATGTAATTATCATTACATTATGGATGACTTAGGCTTAGTGCCCCTGAACCACATACAATTAATGTTATAAGCATTCTTGCCATTAAATATGTTTAAGTGATGAGCGGGAAGTGAAAGTTGGGCGGGAAGTGGAGCAGAGGAATGGGGGTTTCAAAATCTTTCACAAATGGTGATGAGGGAGGAGGTGATTTGAATGAAGAAGGTCTTGCAACGAAGTCTCCCTTATTCATGTCTTTAGTGGGGGATGAAGAAGGCACTGCATTGTTTTCTCTAGCACCTATTGCTTCATTGGGGTCTAGAGTAGAGGTTTAGCAGGGTTTCTTTGGTGTTGTTGAAGGTAGGTTGCTTGGAGCCAATGTTCCTACTATTGGTCAGGTCTATATTCTAGATGGCTTGGTTTTCAAAGAGGTTTCCCCTATTTGTCTTTTAGGATCAGCTAGGAGTGGCTATGTCATGAAGGTTTTTGCTAATGGAAGAGCACTTTCTGAAAGTGCTAAAGTTTCCCCTAACTTCCTGATAGTTGAGTTGTGGACTCAGGAGTGGGATGAGGAATACTTCTAGTCCTCTGATTATGAAGATCTTGTTGATAGTTCATCTTTTTATATTACCATTCCTCCTAAGGATTGGTTCTATGATGGGTTTGTTGAGGAGGATGAGCTTCTCCTTGATATCCTTCTTGAAGCCCATTTGGAGGCTCAGAGGTGCTTGGCTATAAGTTTTGTAAAGAAATCTTGTGATAATTCTTTACTTTTTGGTATCAAAAAGGGATTTCTTCTCCCTATTATTGTTGAGGACGGTGCTTCTTCTTCTTCTAAAGTCCTTGTTGTTTTCATTTTCACCCCTATAGTATTTGAGCTTCCAACTTAGGGGTTGGTATATAGGGATGAGGGTTTGAGAACTCTTCAAACCATTTTATCTTCCTCCCTAATGGTTTCTTCGAAAAATATTTATGCTATGGTGGTAGGGGATGGGTTTGACCAATTTCTTGATCTTGACTATGAGGTAACTGATGGAAGCTCCATTGTTGTTGTGATTGGTGGACAAGCTCAAATTGATATTCTCGACTCTATTTTTTTGAGTCTTTGGATTGGCCTAAGAGCTCCTTGGTTGGTAGATTTTTTGGCCTTCATCCTAACATAGATGTCATTAGAATATGGGTTTGTCAGGTCTAGAACTTTTGTGATCAAGTTAAGGTAACTACCATGATAAATAGTATCTTTCTCTTTTCCTTTCCTTGAGAAGAAATTTTCTCTAAGGTCATTCTTAATGGCCCTTGGTTTCTTGGCCAACATGAACTCTACCTTCAATGGTGGTTTCCTAGTTTCAACCATTTGACGAACACTCTTAAGTTTCCTATTTGGGTTTTTTTGCTAAGGCTTCCTCTAGAGTTTTGGAATGAAAATATTTTTATGAGTATTACTAAATCTTTTGGGAAATTTAATACTACATATAAGATCACAAAATCTATGATGTGATTGTTATCTGCTAGGTTTTGTATGAGTGGTGAATAATATTATTCTCCCTACTCAAATAACCTTGTCTTCAAAATTTGGTAAGTGGGTGCGACAGATTGAATATGAAAATTCTCTTGTTATTTGTCATTCTTGTGGTAATGTAGGTCATGCCTCCTTTACCCACTTAAGGAAAAAGAAACAACACTTTATTTGGAAGGAAAATGAGATGATGTCTACTATTGTGGAAGCTCAAACCACTCCCTTTCAATAGCTTCACAACGAAGATTCTAATAGTCATCCATTTTTAACTAACCCCTTTGTTGATACGCATGGCTTGGTTGGTCTAGTGAGTGTTCCTATTTCTTCTCCTTGTAAAAAGAAGATGAAAATATTTGTGGAGAAGAACCATTATATAATGGTTAAAAAAAATATTTGGAACAATTTTTTAACCACGTTGAGCTAGTTGGGTGGTGTTTTTCTCTATTTTCAATAGAGCTGTTGTAATTCTATTTGGTTGATATTTTGTCCCATCTTTTTGGTGTTCCTTGTTGGTTCCTTTTTGTTTTGTGGTGTTGATCAATATATCGTTCTCTTTGTAAAATGGATCAGGGACCTTTTAAAATCCATTATTTTTTAATCAATAATATTCTTGTCATTATAGCTTTACTATATTTTTAATTTAGTTTTGAAACTCAAATATTCCCTTACCATGAAGTATTCAATCCAATTACACATGTAAACCTCTTCTAACACTTATATTCTCCAAGAACAACATAGAGTTTAACCTTTTTCAAAATTTACCTAGTGAATAAAACATAAATCCATAGCCCTTTTTCATAGGTATTTGATCATGTTAACCAAATACAAGATAAATTTATTATCTTCTTTATTAGAAATAGCATGGGAAATATGGTAACATTGATATAAATAGATTAAAAAATATTTTTCCTGATAATTCTTAAGAGGAGATGAAGCAAAATATTAAATAAGACTACATTTTTTTACCCCAACTCTTAATATAAGCTCATTAAAGGAAAGATCAAGTTCATACTAAAGTCTTATAGTTCTTCTAATTACTTCTTATTCATTTTTAGTAAATTACCATAATATCATGAACTTTTTGTAGAAAACTCTATTTTTCCATAAATGATCCGTGGTAGACTAAACTATTATAAGACACTTCTTACTTATAAATCATTGAAATCAATAGTATTTAGTAATCATCTTTGTAATTATTGACATTATCAACTAGTGGGAAATTATAGTATTCTTTCAATTCCAATTATTTATTTTATAGATATTGTTGATATGATATCAATGTTAAGTCCAAATCTCTACCTAACATGTTGAGGTTGAACCTATTCTAAATATTATAGACAAAACCACACAATTAAAATATAGAGATATGCCATTCTTCTTTATATTTTTTTGTAATGTTTCAATTATTATTTGTATCAGATTAAGAGCTCTAAATTGAGTTATAAATTAGTTAGTGGTTTATGGAGGACTTATAATTAATAGAAAAAGGGAAACATAATAATGTAAAATCTAGGTCTAAATTTATGTTAAAACAATTTAATATTGCTAATGTAGAAAAAATATTCAATAGATTATTACCAAAAGATATCTATTGATGTAGGAGTATCCAGGTCAATAGGTAATAATACATCGACCAAAAAGTATTTAATTTACACTTAGTTATTTTTTTCTTTCTTGTGTTTGTTTGGTTTGCTAACCAAGGATAATTTTTTAGAATTTTTTTTTGGAAACCTAATGATGTCACCTTGTCGAAGAGCTTAATGGGTATTCTATGGTAAAATTTGATGAGGTTTTAACATAAAATTGCTAATTTATGGTTTTGTGAGATTTTGACCTTCTAATAGTTACATATTTTGGAGTTGTTACTAAACATGCCTTATCTGGTTATTTCATTTATTACTAGTCATTTACAAACATTTGATATATTTCTAACCTTTGTGAAGTTTGTTGCTGAATTTATTTATTTTCTTTATGACCAATACTAATATGTTTCTCCATACCATCCTCTAATAATGGATTCTTGAATATTTACAAGAATTTCAAGTGCATCTAGACTTGTGAGTAAACTCAAGTGAACTAAAACTTTGTCATTTTAAACAACTAGTTAAGATGAAATTTTTTATTGTAATGTCACCATGATGTAAGCATGATTTCAATAGGATTGAGAATCACTCACACTTGGATGACATATTCATAATATAGGATGAGTCAAATAGGTACAAAGCATAGGTTTACCCAAGTGAACTGACTATTCAAAAAAAAATTGTACTAAATTGAAGCTTGTAGGATTTTCTTTCTAAACCAACCATTTTGTGGGACTTTTCCTTGCATTTGCTACTATGGAATTTTTATTTTCTACTACACCTTATGGGAATATTAAGGTCATCTAAACCTTATGTACTAGTTACATGCTACTACACTTTGATGCCTCTATAATGTTTCAATAGTTGTAACCATGGAAATTTAAATTAGTTGAACTTCCTCTTGCATTGATTGAACTTCAACATGTAGAAGGATAAATGGGGAAGTGAACAATGGCTATATGGGTTAGAAAATTGGAGAAGAGAAGTTTAAAATAGAAAGAAGAAGGTTGAAAGGTATGCATGAACAAAGATTCATTGTACTCCTATAATGCTACAAATCAATAAAGAGATTTTGGATTATTTATGTTGTAATATTTTTTTTATTTTTTGTAGAGTTGCTTGATTGGGCTACTTGAAATGGAACCTCAATATTTGCTACATAATTTATACACTACATATTGGAGTTAATAATGTAGCTTTTTTAAAAATAAAATCTTAAAATATTTTGTTTATGATAAAATTTATATGTTATGATACAATATCATTTAATATAAATAATTAAAGAAATATAAATCTTACTAAAACTAAATAAAAAATTATTCATTTTTTGTTAAATTGCATCAAATTTATAAATTGACTCTATGAAGAAATTGACATGAACCACTTGTATAGATCTTGCTCAAATTTTTTGTTAGTTTAATTGGTGCAATTGCTAGAGTGTGTTGAATGCTATTTTCTTATGCAATAATTCATTTATCATTTTCAATAATAAAGATTTATCATTTGTATGAAAATAAGAAAATTGAAAAATTTCCCTTTGATCAAATTAATTTTAGCTAAGCAATCCATTGACTATAGATAAATAAATTTAATTTGTTTTTGGAGAACTTTGGTTGAATGCTTGTTAAACCTTCTACTCTATAATTCTTTGGCCTTACATTACCGGATTATCTTTTGAACCCATCTATATTTTATCATTTGTATGTTTTAAATTAAATTAATTGTAGAAGTTAATGGTGAACACACAACTCCCCAAGAATAACTATTAGACAAAAATATCTTCCATAAGAGATAAAATTGCAAGAATAAGTTTCTTGATTATGGATGTAAGAATGATTAATTGAATATGTAAATGTACATATCATGCCTTAATTATAAAGGAGGGATTTTGAGATAGGATTAGAAAAGACCATGAGATGTGTCTTAATCTTGAACAATGAGACAACTACCTAAAAATTTATTAAAGGAATTAGGACATAAGTATTAAATGTCATGAAAAGATAAGATAAAATCACTTGAAACTTAATAATTATAGAAATATTCTCTAGGACCTAAGTAAATCTAGAGGACCTAGTAATGAACTAAATAGGTAAAAAACCTATTTACAAAGACACCACCCCTTAAGTACAACTTAGGAAGAAATAATTATAATTATAATTATGTAAAGATGTTAAGGATAAGTCTTTAATACGAGGCCATGTTAGGTACCCATGTAAAAATGGTCTCTCACAAATAGAGAAAAGGAGAAACCCAGTGGGAATAAACTCCTTTGTAAAATAGAGAAAAGATACAAACAAGGATGATGTATAGAGGACTCAATGATACCATTAAGAAATATACTCTTTCATATATATATAATAAATAATTCCCCCATAAGAGGGAAAGAATATAAATACCTTGCCCACAATGTATATTCTTCTATAAAAATGGTGAGTTCTTGAAGAGAAAACATGATCCAATGCTTAGAAACAATGTTTCTTTGCTTGGAAAGAAGATAGAAAAAATAAAAATGAAGAAATGATTCCCATTCTAGATAGGTATTGGTAGGAATGAAAACCCATATGTATGAATACAATGTCTCTAGAATATGCTCATGTATTACCATGTTCCATGAGATGATGATGATGCCACAATCCAATCAAGTACATGTTGAATCACAAAAAATGGTGACAAACAAAGGAAAAAATAATAATTATATTGAACTAAGTCCAAAGACAAAGAAGTGACAAAAATTATACCATGACTCTCATAAAATAGGAGAGATAAACTTGTAAACTAGTCCTCCAAATTTGAAATGTGAGATTCCATAAATAAAGATCCAATGTTTGATAAGTAGGAATCTCAATGAGGAAGACAATTATATACCTATTGTAATGAATCACTAGAAGTTATCAATGAATTTCCAATATATTATGAATGTGTGATCCCAATTGGAGAAGTAGGAGCTATAGTAGAAGTCTCTAGATTATTAATATGCTAAAGTTTTTCATCATATTCCAATTGCTCTAGAATAACATCATTAAATGGTAAATTGTCAACATGATCAAGAGTAATGAGCCTATATGATGTAGAATCATCTAGGAATGGAGGGTTTTGTGGTTCTCCAAAAATATCCTAGTTCTTTGTCTAAACTATGTGTGGGTGCCTAGTTCCTAAAATTTTATTGTAGGTCTATCTAAAGATGTTTTCACTAAAACTAGAACCAATCAATCTTATAATATGATCATTCTAATTACCCAAAATTGGTTTCTTTTATGTTCTATTTGGCTTAGGTATGAGTCCATAAAGATGAGGAAAAATGTTGAGCCACCTACAATTTGTTTGGATGCCTTTTTTCAAAGGCTCATAATTTTCCTTAGTCAAAATTATTATAGAAGGATGAGTTGCATATGCCATGACTAAAATAATGATACAAATTTCAAATGATAAAATTAGAGATCAATACATGAAATATGGATGAAATGAAGTATAATAATAAAAAAAACACCCTCCCAATTACCAAAATGTCCAAGTAAGCCTCTAGGATATGCATAGGAAATAATTGAAACAAAATAATACTTGGGATTAAATAAGAACAATTGCATGGATGGCTAGATAGATCTCCTTCTTACCTTTCCAATGCCCCAAGAGTCATAAAAAATCATATATTGTAGAAAAAAATATGAGCTTAGGAGCCAAAAAGAAAGATTTGACTTGAATGAGAAATTAATATCACCAAAAAAAAAAAGTTAAAAAATAACCTACACCATTGTAAAATTCACAATCTTTTCAAAAGTATCTCATTTTCAAAAAATGGCCTACTAGATTGTAAGTTATCACAATTTAAAAACTAGCCTATTATGGTTATAGAGGGGACAAAAATGGCCCATAGTGGACTTAGCACCACTTCCCCATATGAACACTCCTTATCAACATTGTTAAAAAACTATAATGCCACTATGAAGCAATGGCGAGGTGGCCTCCTAGTGTTGGGATGAACCAGGTTACTCCTACTTTGCTATGAATTAAGCCTTGTGCTTAATGCACCTTTTGCTTTGGATGACTCAAGGTTGATACAACCCAATGACCAAGGGTTTTAAAATTAATCCAAAACAATGCCACTTAATATTTAAAACTAAATTTTTAATAAATAAAAATGCCAAATTTAACCCAATGATAATTATACCATGTGACAGAACCGATGGGATGTGTAGGTACAGTTGACTAACAAAGATGATGCAAACCAATTCCAATAGATGGTGCTATAGGATATGTTTAGGAATATTCTCCAACTACTAAAACAAACCTATGATGATATAGTATGGACATGTATCAATTTGTATGACTATATGAGAAAATATTTATTATGAAATATTTTTTTGATGCACCTTGGACAAATTGTCCAAAGTTGACAATTTTGGCTGTCAATCTTTAGGTGTTCAGGCCTTCCAGACGTGATGCAGTTTGGTCAAATTTTTCCCAAGGTGCTCTAAAAATTCAATTTTTTAGGTTTGTAATGCTCAAAGTAACCTTTCAGAATAGTATACTATTGAATATATTTGATATGGTTATTATATTTATTTTCTATATTGTAGTGAAGATAGGTCTTTCAATGATTGCGAAGGTGTAGTGTCAAAATTCTACTCCCTTCTTGGAGATAGCACAATTTCACACTTTTCTTGGACCTATTTTAGTATCATTACATTCATTTCCTTCAAATCATCATCAATAGGCCCCTAAGACCCTTTATTACATATCCCAAGGCTTATTTCAACTGAAATCCCAACAAATTGAATAAATGCATTTAATATTTTGACCTTGACATTATCTTACCCTAGAAACTTAGGATGGGACTAATACACCACCCTAGGCATATTAGTCCCCCTAGGTGGGACCTATATGCCACCCTTAGCATATTAGTCACGTTTGGGGCCTTTTTAAGGTTTTGAGTAGGAAATCAACATTTTTAATTGAAAATTTTCAAATATCAACATTTGAGATCTAGTATATAGTAAATTACATAGGATTCCTATAAAACTAACATTTCAATTCATTATTTCACCCAACTAGCACTTTTATCTAAGATCTAGATCTTTCAAGTATCCAAGTATCCTAAAAAATTTATGAGATCAAGAGAATTAAAGAGAAAGATATCATGCATTTGGAGCAATATTCAAGATTCAAGCATCATGTCAAAGTATTCATGCATCATTTATTTTTGTGAGCTAACATTTGTGATGTAGGTTTCATGATTCAATCAAGCATTCAAGAAAAATCTTCAAGAATTCAATCAAGAGTCAATATGCACATTCATGCTAGCCATTTCACACAAGTTTGCAAGCTTCATTTCAAGGGTTTGGTGAGTTGCAATAGTGCATTTGTTCATTCATCATTCCTCCATGATATTTCATTTCATTTCAAGGTTTAATTACCAAAATGGGGTTTGACCAAGGAAAACCCCATCCTCTAACAAAACAATGTTTTTCCCTCTCTTGTGATGTGTGTTTTGCATATTTATGTGAACTGGACTCATTTTCCCAACCTGGTGATTTAGTATATGAAACAACCTTTTGAAAACATTAAACAATGTTAGATTCAGGTTTGAAGGACTTGAAAAGGTACTTAGAAAAATCTATAGGTGGACTAAATCACCCAACCTAGCGTATTAGTCCCAGGATAGTTTTTGATCACCATTTAGTAGATCCTAATAGTTGACAAAAGAATTCTAGATTCTACCTTGAAAACCCTAGAGTAAGACTCATTTTCCCTACCTGGCATATTAGTCCTAGTGAAAGCCAGAACAAAAGTTTTTGGAGTTTGCAGATCTTGTCTTGGCATCACCATTCATCCAAGTACGTTTCTATTCCATTCAGTTTATCAATTTGATTTCATGCTTTCAGTTTTATAGGTTCCATAGTGAGCTTTCATTAGTGTTTTCATTTCTCCCTTTTGAATCCTCATTTAATGGTTAACCCCCTTCCAATTATCCAATGAATCCACTAGCCATTCCCCAATCAAGTCACTTGGTTGAGGGATCTAGTTTTAAAATGAATTGAAGTGTGAAATAGGTCCAATTGCATCTCCCAAAAGGTGGAACCGCTATTTCTCTTTTGTTCATTTTGGTGAACCCAACCTTTGGACCCTTGAATTTATGATTTGGAAAACATTGTAGTCCTAGATCTAGGTTTCATTAACTTTGCATTAGATTTTCATTAGTTGAATTTCATTTAGGACTTCTAAATATTACATTAGTGAAAAGTGCATATAGGTTGCATTTATGTGTTTTGCATCATTGAATTTCATTAGGAATCTATAATTTTATATAGTAAATTGAGCATACAAACTAGACACATTGAAATCAACTCAAAATTGGTTGATTCAGATCTAAAAACCCTAATTTAGACTCATACGCCCACCTTGGCATATTAGTCCTTGTATAGGTATTTTTTGTAGATTTTTGGGTATTCTATACTCTCTAGTATTCACTATTTGAACCTATCAAAAACCCTAATTTGGACACATACACCCACCTGGGTGTATTAGTCCCTGATTAGATCTAAATCTACATTTTAGAGCATTGAAATCTTCTTATTTGTGCTCCTGGTTGCTGCCTTTAGGTTACTTTTTTAGTTTGTAAAATTACTGTCATTGGCAATCTTTTCATAATTAGTTTCATTTCAAGTGTATTTGTAAAAATAAGAATTGTAGATCTATAGGAAACTTGTTTACATTTTGAAGCATTGCATAAGTTGGATAAATTACTTTTTAGGCACACACTTAAATTCACAATGTTATTATCTTTACTTTTGAATTATGCCAAGAAAAATATCATCAATAAGAATGTTAGTCATTTCTCCAATATCTTTCCTAGTTATGAGAGTCTCTTAGTGCAGGAAAGTGAAAATTTTGACACATTCCTTAACTTTTCACCCCTTAATATCTCTCTTATTTGTGGGAATGATGTGATAGAATATGTAAGAATATACAATCACAGTAATCATAGTTCCTCTTCTCTCAATACCTCTCTTGCTTGTGACAAAGGTATTTTTGTGTTAGAAGATACACCCATTGAGAATCATGGAAATGTTGAAATTTCCTCTTCTATAAACCCTCCTACTATGGAAGATATTATGGCACAAAAGAATGAAATCATAAACACATTTTTAAACATCACCTTGCCTATTCTCCATTCATCCCTCACTTGTGAGAATATTTTAGTGAAAGAGGATAAAATCATAGATAAAAATGACAATCACATTTGTTCTTCTCCTAATATCTCTCCTATTTGTGAAGAAGATAGTTTGGTGTTAGAAGTTACACTCATTGAGAGTCATGAGAGTCTCATTTCTCCTTCTCCTAATGCTTCTCTCACTTGAAAAAATATAATTGAACAAAAGGATTCAATCAAGGATACTTGTTTTTCTCTTGATGCCTCTCCTATTTTTGAACAAGTTACTTTACAAAATAAAAACATGGAATATGATCAACATCTTCTTCACTTCTCTCATAAGAACTCTCCTACTAGTGGAGGTGCTATGGTGCAAAAGGATGATATCATTACCACATGTCTTTCAAAAAATAGTGAGGTGACTTCCTTAGATAATGCTGACAAGGTGACATTAGACTCCCCCTTATTAGAAAAACATCAACAAGAAATCAAATCTACCAAGGTTATGAATGCACAAGAATCTATGTGATTTCCCTTGATTATTGTACCTCCTAAGAGTCCTTTAATCCTTAGACCACCTGCCATTCCTTTAGAACCTCCCAAGGATCCTCTAACTCTTTACTCACCCTCACATCAATCCAAACTCATCCTTATCATTGAACCACCTAAGAACAACATTTTGCAGCAATCGAGTTACAATATCATTACTCATACATATAATACAAGGAACAATAAACAACCAAAACCCAATCCCGTTTCATTACCATTACCTCAACCTATCTTGCCTAGTGTTCCTCATTTTCCTTTACATAGTGGAAAGGAGTATGAACTCATTGAACAACTTAAAAATAATCCCTCTAGGATATCTTTGTGTGACTTTATTCAAGCCTTGCCTAGTTACCATAACATGCTTAAAAATTCTCTACAAAAATTTGTGGTCCCTCCTAGTGCACAACCAAATGATATAGCAGCTCTAATCCAAGGAATGAATGCAAACATTATTTTCCACCAAAGTGAGCTACCTCCTTTGCAAGTTCAGAAATAAAATGAAGCTTTCATGATAATAGCTATACATAATAGGATGGGGAGAAAGAAAACCCTTGTGGACAATCTCTCAACTCTTAATGTGTGTATTGTAATAATTTTGGATAAGCTTTTCATGGATAAATCAAGAATTGAACATGATTCCTTATCTATTCGAGGATTTGAAAATGTACGAAAGAAACCACTTGGTGTGATCACTTTTCCTATTATAGTTGGAAAGGACACATTACAAACTCATATCCATGTTATTCCTCTTGATATTTCATACAATCTTATTTTAGGAAGGTCATGGATTCATGAGATGCATGTGGTGCCTTCAAATCTTCATCGTATAATGAAGTATGTTTACAAAAAAAAAGTATAAACAATCAAAGTCGACCTTGAACCAAATAGTTGTTTAAACATTGAGAAAGGGAAGGAAAATCCTTTGAATACATTGAAACCAACTACACAATTGGAACTCATGCAAGAGAAAGAAAATAAAAACCATATTGAAGAAGTCACAAAGTTATTGGAAGATGTTTGGGGTTCCTTAGATTTTAGACTTATATTTAGGGGAGAATGTAAGATCATAACAAAAGAGTCTGAAAAGGGACAAGAAAAAGTGGTAATGTTAATAAAAAATTCAATATAATCTTCAAAAGAATCCACTTAAACCACCTTGGAAGAAAAGACAACATACATGGAAAACTTTTATGAAGTTGATTATGAAAAACCATTGAATCCAAAAGAAATAAAAAAGCTTTATGGACGAGGTTATGAACTTATGAAACAACTTGGGTATAGTGGAAAGGGATGTGGTGCTAGAGAAAAAGTTATTTGTGTCCCTATAGAGCCTAATACACAAAAAACCACTAGTGGTATTGGTTATTGTCCTTTGAAAGAAATGGAAGATTCAAAGAAATCCTCACTTAATATCAATTTCATGACATAAAACACTAATAATTGAATTTTTTTAGATTTTTCACCCTCTTGAAAAGGAGAGCACAAAATATCACAATCTAAATCTAGTCCACACAACCTAAAAACACCTGAATTATGATTAGATTTTGATTTATATTTGGATTATCCTCAAAAAGATGTATTAAATGAGGCTTATGGATGAAAAATAAGGCTGGAATTAAAGCATATAAAAGCCCAATTATTTAATAAAACCCTAGAAAAGTGTGAAAGTGTGTTACAACACTTTACAACACCCTAAATAAGGTATAATTAGGTTTATTTAGTTTACAAGGGCCCAAGACCTAATGTGAGTGAACGTTAAACACATTACAACACTGAGTCAAGGCATCATTAAGCTCAATTTTATAAAAAGGGCCCAAAAAAGTATGAAAATGTCATGTACAACATTTTTCAACACTACATTTAGCTCCCATTTTAGTGGGAGAGGAACTTGCTTCAAACTCACACTAAAGTAGATGAATTCACATCAAGAGGGGTCCAAGTGCACCAATGTCAATAGGACAGGATGACAATGATCAAGAGGGGTGATCAAGCCCCTAGGATCAATATCCCATGGAAAACCAACATAGGAATAAAAGAACACTCATGAAAATGATATAGATAGCATCATCAAGGAACAAGCATACATTTCCAAAGACAAAGAGAAAATAAAAAACAAAAAAAGGGTGGATGGATTAAGCTTTGATTGTTTGTCGAGTACAATGTGGATCAAATCTAGGTTGTTTTTCTTAAAAATCACGCTCACTCTAAGGCAATGGAACTCTAGGCCATCCTTTGGGTGAGTAATCCAAAGAGGTGAGACACATACACAAATGGCCAGTATGCATTCACACACATGTGTGAGTGGATATGGGAAAGTCATGCCATAGATGGGATTCCCGTCAAACCATACCAAAGTTATACCTGCTAATAACTTTGATAAGGTGCCACACAACAATGAACTTTGAGCTTCATGAGGCAAGAAAAGCTTCATATTCTTGGAACTCTTCAACAAACAAGACGGCTCCACGGGCATGCAAAGTATATTATGCAAGGTAGCCATATAACTGAATTTACAAATGAAAAAATAATGTAAAGGACATTCAAAGGAGTCTTTCTTAGTTCACATAAGGTCTTTAATCTAAATAATATTGTGCTTCATGTCTCCAAGAGAGGACCAATAAAAGAATAGAAGATTCGCAACTTAGGTTATGTAGTGTCTCACATCAAGCCACTAAGAGGAATTTAATATGCTAAGAGAGATCACAATCTTGAGAGACATCACAACCAATGTCACCAAAAAGTGAATCCTTTTTTGCATGAAGCAAGAAGACTACACCATGAAACATGAAAAAGAAAAATGCAAAAGAATAATGGCAATGTTTTCCCCACTTTAAAGAAATTTCTAAACACCATGTTGTGAGCAACTACTTTAAAGTAGCAGATGATAAATGCTAACAATAAAGATGACATGAGAGCTAACTTGGAAAGTCTTATGCCAATTCATATGTTTCCAAATGAAGCTACGTAATGAAAAGAACAAGGGGTTACTCCAAACACACAAAAGGGATCTATGGATTTAGGGTCAGTATGTTCCTGCTACAATGTTTTTAGAGAGATCTAAACTATCATCATTCCCCAAATACTCATAGAACTAGAAGAATGACACAAAGAGAGTGAAAACAAAGAAATTTTTTTCAGCACAACATGAAAGAGACATGAGTGTCTCAATTCCTTGTGTTATCCCCAAAAGGAAAACAAAAGAAAAATGAAAAAGAGATAAACAAAAATATTTTTGGGTCAACATGGAAGAGACATGGATGTCTTGATGCCTTGCATCATCTCCAAAAGGAAAACACAAGACAAATAAAAAGAGATAAAGAAAAAGCTTTTGGGTCAACATGGAAGAGACATGAATGTCTCAATGCCTTGCATCATCCCCAAAAGGAAAACAAAAGACAAATGAAAAAAGATAAAGGAAAAGATAAAATATTTACAACATAAAGAAGCATGAAGGTACAAATAGAGGAATGTTGCAAAGAGAGAGAGAGAGAGAGAGAGAGAGAGAGAGAGAGAGAGAGAGAGAGACAAAAAAAATTCACAGGGGATCACATTATGCACATGCAATCACATAACAAGAAAAAAACACATTAAAAAGAACTAATGCAAAAGACAAGTAAGAAACATGTGAGTCAACCTATTAGT
The DNA here is from genome assembly GCA_007258455.2 of Sequoia sempervirens. Lineage (NCBI taxonomy): Eukaryota > Viridiplantae > Streptophyta > Pinopsida > Cupressales > Cupressaceae > Sequoia > Sequoia sempervirens. Next base: position 110,893 of record VDFB02263289.1, read on the forward strand.
AAGGATCTAAATGTGAATGTTCTAGCCACATTACAACATTAAATCAGAGCAAAATGGACCAAGCATCATAAAGAAAGACCTAAAAGGCCATGAAAATGAGAAGGGGACATTTTTCCACAACACATTTAGCCCCCACTTTAGTGAGAGGATGAAGTTGCTTCAAACTCACACTACACTAGCCATGAATATCGAAAAAGATCCCAATGCACTTATGTTAGCAAGATGGAGTGATAGTGATCAAGAGGGATGATCAAGCCTCTAGGATGAAAATCCCATGGAAAACTAGACATAAGAACAAAAGAACACACATGTGAAAGGGAAATTGAATTGAGCTTCGATCATCTATCCAACTAGTTGCGGATTAGATCTAGTCTCTTTATTTGAAAAAGAAAATGAATACTCACTCTAGGGCGACAAAACTCTTGGTGGTCTATCAGGTGAGAAGACCCAAAAAGGTGAAATACATACGCTTGTTGGTATCAAACACAAAGGTGGCTATGGGGAAAGTCGTGCCATTGAATGGGCTTCCTACTCAACCATATTAAAGTTATGCCTCCTGATAACTTTAACAAGGTGCCACAAAGGAAAATGTAGGTTCATGCTTGATAAGACAAACAAAACTTTGTATGCTTAGAACCCATGAACAAAGAGAAAGGTACCATAGGCATGCAAGTTGCATTATGCAAGGTGGTAAAATGTGCAAAGTGTAAAATGTTAAATTGTAAAATTGAAAATTGAAAAACAATGGAAAAGATGTTCAAAGGATTCTTGTTAAGTTTATGCAAGGTCTATCACTTAGGGAACATTGTGTCTAATGTCTCCAAGAGAGGACCAATCAAAGAATAAAATATTCACAACTTAGGGGATGCAATGCATCACATCAGGCCACTAAGAGGAATTTAATATGCTAATATAGATAACACTTATGAAGGACATCATACCCAATGTTGTCCACAAAGTGACAAACGCATTGTATGAAATTACAGGGCTACACTAAGAACCAAGAATACAAATGAATTATGTTAATGTATGCCCCCCACTTTAAAGGAATTGCGACACATCATTCTATGAGAAATTACTTTAAAGTAGCAAAGGAAAAATGCAAAAAGAAAACAAGACATGAGAACCAACTTAGAAATCCCCTATGCAAAGTCATATGCTTTTGAGGAAGGCTACGTCATGTAAACGAAAGAGAAAACACAAGAAAATGGAGTTCCCCCTAGAAAATAACACACCAAACACATAAGGGATCTATGGATTTGGGGTTAGTATGTTTGTTGCTGCAATTTTTATATGAAAGAGCTCGAAACTATCATCATTCCCCAAAGCACATAGAACTAGAAGAATGACAAAAGAGAGTGGAAAACAAAAGGAAAACAAATTCTGTTATGGGTCAACATGGAAGAGAAATTGTGGTCTCAATGTTTTGCATCATCCCCAAGAGGAAAACACAAGCAAAAATAAAATAAAAAAGAAAAGAAAAAGCTTTTGGGTGAACATGAAGGAGACATTCAGGTCTCAATTCCTTGCATCATTGATAAAAGGAAAACATAAAAACAAAAAAGAAAAAAGAACCTTTTGGCTCAACATGGAAGAGACACAGGGCATCTTAATGCTTTGCATCATCCCCAAAAGTAAAATGCAAGCGAAAAAGAAATTGTAAAATGTACGATAGACAGAAGATTAGAGGTATGAATAGAAGAAGTGCACAAAGAGAGAGAAGATCAAACACATGATATGGGGGAACACGATACGCACACAAAAGGAAAATGTGAAAAGGGCTTAGTAATGTAAATGTAAGTCAACCATTAACTAAGTTATTGGTTTCTCAATCTTAAGTAGTTAAGCAAAAAATGAATAACATAGTTTAGAGATAAAGACAAGTGCATTACAAGGGAAAGGCTAACAATGTCTCCCCCCCCACAAAGTGTAGAGAAAGAATGAGCCAAGGTGGGTGATGTGAAAGGATCATGCACTAGTGAGATTAGGGAATTCTACAACTATGGCATGATAAAGAGATTTAGTGTTTATGGGTTAATAGGAAAGCAATCAGTGTTATTTAAGTGATACTTATCCAGTATGTCCTTCATTGTTCGACATTCTTTGGTTTGATGTCCAAGAAAATGATGATATTCATAAAATGATAAATGAGAATCTTTAGGATGAATGACCAACCTATTCATAGGTGGAAAAATTATAAGACCTTTGTTTAGAAGCAGTTGAAGTCTCCTTTCACATTTAGGTGGAGGATGTGTAGGAAACTTGAGTTTCTTTAATTTGTAAGGTCATTTTTGTTTGCTAGACTCTACTTTTTTATGGATTAAAAAAGGAAGAGGACCCATGGGAAGCCTATCATCCTTGTCATTAGAAGCAGGTAATGGTTGCTCATGTGGAAGGAGAATGTTTAAGTTAGGAGGAGAATCAAATATTATTGTACCATCATCTTGAAGTTTCCAATATTCAAAAGGAGGTCTATCAAGATGAGGAAGATCTTGATATCCTAATCATATTGTGTTTTCTTCTATTGGTTTTTGTTCAAGAAGTAGGTGAATGTCATGTTCATGTGTTGTGTCACAACCTTGTTTACTAAGGATAGTAAAGTCTTTACCATATGTTTCTTCAAGGTTTATGGGAGTGTTTGTGACTTTATGATCATAAAATGGGTGAGGATGTGTTGGTTGAAAGAAACTAGGTCCACTTGATGATGGAACTTTAGTTTCTTTATTGAATTTAGGATGTAAATATGCAAAATGATTAGGAGGTGCAATAGTAGGAAGATCTAGTGGTTTCATTGATGGGTAAAAGGTTGCATTGGCTTCTAGGTTATCAAGGCTTTCATTGAAGAACTTGTTCATGCTATCATCATCTTCTCCAATGATGTATACATCACGAGGAGGAAAATCATGAGGATTTGAAGGAGCATGAGGAAGATCAAGATATTTAGGATCATGGCCAAAGGCACAAGTGGACATGTCTACCAAGGATTTTAATGAATTCAAAAACTTCTTAAAAGAAAATTCTATGATGACAATGAATGCAAGTAAACGAAGATGTAAGAAATAGAAGCAGATAAAGAATCTGGAAAGTAAAACAAAAATGTAGGAAATACCTAGAAAATGCTTGTAAACATTGTCTAAAATATGCAAGTGGACTGATTCACCCAGGGTGGCGAATGAGTCCAGTTATGAGATTTTTTATGTTTTTTAGAAAATTTAAAGTGGTTCTAATTCCTTTTAGATGCCAATTAAGGATACAGATGTAGATTTTCAATTTTTTCAATGACATGCAAAGCAAAAATGAAAGCTAAATGAGTATTTCACTAATGCAATTTGAGAAACCCTAAGATGCAAAACAAGACAATACCCTAATTGAATGTTGATGCAAATGAAGTCTAGGATGAAAGATGCAATTGAAATTAGAAATGTAAAGTACTCAATATTTAGGTTCACCAAAATGAACCGTAGATTTTTGGGTAGGGCTTATAGGCTACTCTTGCACTCTTAGGATGTTTCACCTAAAAGGAGAGAGAGATAAACCCTACTCAAAAGGATCTAGCTAGGTTCATTTAAATTATACAATATATGATGTTATTTAGTCTAAATGGAACTAGGTTAAATTGGATGATCTATTTGACTAATTATGAATTCAAAACCTAGGAATTATGCAATGTTGGAAAACACAATGTGATATGAAAACATGAACTAAGTATGGACAAATGCAAAACAAAGAAGAAGAAGGTCGAGTTAGAGTGCACCTAGAGGTTTGATGAATATTTTGGAATATTCTGAATATTGACAAAGATCACTGAAAATCACCAGTGGGACTCATTCACTAGTGATGGCGAATTAGTCCCGCTTCTAATGAAAATTGTAGGACACTGGTTTTTGAGTGTCGAGATCCGAAATCTAACAAAATATAGATTTATTGCCTTAAGGTGGGACTCATTCACCACTGATGGTGGATTAGTCCACTCAAAAAAAATTAAGAAATCAACAATCAATCCTATAGCACCAAATCTAAGGTTGACTGCTTGTTAGGTTGATGAAGTTAATTCTGCACAAAATGGACAAAATGTCTTCTCCAAGCTTGAAATAGGTTCTTGTTGACTTGAAATACTTTATTAACTTCTTTTCCACTTTTCAACACCTAATAAATTTTCAAATTTGCATACACAAATCTACAAACACACATGTGCAAATGAGAAAAATGGTTAAGGGTTAGGTTATAGGGATTTGTCTTGGTCAAATCCCACTTTGGTAATCAAGCCCTTAATGAAGAAATGGAATGGAAGAGAATGATAACCAAATAAAATGCAAATTTTATCAACTTACCAAACCCTTGTTGAAGAAAATATGAAGATATAACAATGGCTACTCCAAATTACTTGATTAATTCTTGATTAAATGATGCAAAGTGCTTGAATATTTGAATGAATGTGTGAATAAGTGAACTTGATGAGTGGGGGTTAAAATGAGGAGAAAAACACTTATTTACACACAATTGTGCCTTAGTAACCTGATGATACCTCATCACAGATCGACATAAGGTGATTTTAAATAAAAACCCAAAAGAAAATTTAAATATTTTGAATTTTGAGCCAAGAGGGACTTATTTGCCACCCATGGAAAATGGGTTCCACCTTGAACTTGAATGTCAGTGTTGGGAATTAAGTTGCCTTTAATGTTGTTTGCCAGGTTTACATTCAAAAAAACACTTAATTCAGCCTTATAAGGGCATAAAGAGGTCAAATAAAGCATAAGAAAGGTGTAAATAGTGAAACTATGCCTAGGAAAGTGTGAAATCTTGTTACAAGACTTTACAACACTTCAAAATAGGACTTGATAAGTGATGAAAAGGTGATTTTTAGATGAATTGTAATAAATAGAGTCTAGAAAAGTGTAGAAATATTTTACAAAACTTCACAACACCTTCACAAGACATCATTATTTGAATTTTAAGGATCTAAATGTGAATGTTCAAGCCACATTACAACATTGAATCAGAGAAAAATGGACCAAGCATCATGAAGAAAGACCTCAAAGGCCATGAAAATGACAAAGGCTCATTTTTCTTCGGCACAATCATATACATAAGGCAGACAACTAGCCAAAGGGGCAATAGCAAGTCACGAACTAGGGCCATCACTAGGTTCAATACTACTCTTAGGGGAATTATCATTTAATCTTGTAGAAAATGAAAACAATGTGTTCAATTCATTATGCACATGTTCATCAATCTTTGCAATCTCATTGTCATCATCCAAGTTAATCACAATAAGAGGTTGAATGATAGTTTCCAAAGAAGTGTTTGGCTCATGTTGCAGTACAATATCTTTTTGTTTTGGAAAAGGGGAACTTATCATGCATTTCTTCGGTCAAGTTTGGGTCTTGATTTTCTATATTTATTTCCTCATTTAACTTTCGAGCAAGAGCATGACGTCTATGTCTACATTATTTAGCACCACTATTTATTTTAGCTAAGTTTTCAAGTTACATTTGTGTAGGAGCAGGATGGTCAACCATAGGTTTATTATCTTCCCTATGGGGAGGAATGAAACAATCCATGGAAGAATGTTCAACCACTTTCTCTTTAAATTTGTAAACATGTTTTATTCTAGGAGGCATGATGGGACTATTTTTTTTATCACTTGGACTTTTGTAGGAAATAAGCAAAGGTTTTGTCTTAGGTTGGTCTTGGTTATTTGCAGTGTATTTTCATTCAATCATGGTTTCATCAAGGATGGTAGGCTCAATTGTAGGCGGAGACATGTTTTAGAGGGATAATTTCGCTATGCATTTTTCCTTGAAATTTTGGTAGGATTTCAAAAAAATTCTTCTCGAGGTTTAATAGGTTCCATAGGCTTAGGTCAGAAGAAGTCTAAGGAAAAGTTTCCATAGGAAGAAAAATGGTTAAAATCACTATGTGCATAGTGAAAATTTCATTTTCAGAGCGAAAATTTAAGCATTTATGCACAACCGATAGGACTAGTCCCATGGAGAATAGCCATTGGTGACCAAGCTTCACATAGAGTTGATCCAATGCCAATATGATGGAGAAGGAGACATCTAGTGTTTTTGTTCCTACTTGTAAGGTAAGGTGATCAATCCCATCGCAGGGCAAATGAAATTGTTATGCATCTTTATCCATGCTTTTTGTTTCTCATATGTTTCTTGATAGAGCTGATGCAAAAGTAAGAAATCCTTTGTGATCACATTCTCTCCACAAACAAGATCTATTAATATCCCTTTAGTGGTCTTATCATAGATTCGGTCAACTATGTAAAGAGGACCATTAGGTGCATGTTTAAGTATATCTTTATGATTTTGAGTTTCAACCAATGTAACCAAACAATCAATAGGATTTTGTTCTTGTTGATCAATATCCATAGGACTTTGTTGAATTGTATATATGTGCTCATCATCCATGTCAACATTCATCACATCAATCTTTGTATTTTTGCTAGCTCTGACAAATGAAATATTATGTTTTAGCATGGGGGTGGTAAAGATTTGTAAGTTTTTGTTAGGAGGGGCAATGAACTTGTTTCCTTGATCATTAACACCTCCAACAGAAAGTCGAGCAAAATCAATGAGGTCTTCCACAATAGTTTTAATACACTTATAATGTTTCATATCATGTCCATTTTGTCAGTGATAATGTCAATAATCATTTGATCTAAAGTTCATAGGTAGAGGCTTATTATGATCACGTGTTTTGATAGGAGGAGAGGTAATCATTTGTTGTTCTAAAATTTATGACATTGTGTTATGAAGGGTATTAGGTAGGGGAGTGAATTATCTTTTTGGGTCCCCATAGTGAAAGGGTATTGTTACTTTTACGGTAGCTACTTGGGTGTTGGCATGTTCAGTTGCTTGTTGAGGGGGATTTAGTTGAAGGAAACCTTTATTATTTTTTCTAAAATTTTGGTAATTGTTTTGGTTTGTGGATTTAGACTCCTTAGTTTGGCTAGAGGTGGATTTTGCATCACAAATACTAACTGAGATTTAATAATCATAGAGAGTAGTACATAAGTGCATGAAGGAGGGGAATTTCATCATGCTAAGCTTATCTTGTATCTTAAAAATTTCAATTTTTCTTTGAACATCTTTTGAAGGTGAGGTTCAAGAACCTTTACATCGATTTGGGAATAAAGTGATTGATAGTGTGAAATAAAGTCAGTAATCTTTTCTTCTTCTTTTTTCTTACATCTCATCAAATCAGCCAAGGTCATCATAGGAGTCATATGCACTTGGAAATGGTTTATAAATTCATAAACAAGTTCATTAAATGAATTAATTGAGTTGTTTGGTAACAAAGAAAACAATTCTAAGGCAACATCCTTCAAGGACCTAGGGAAGAGTTTAGCCAAGAGTTTGTCATCAAGAAAAAGTCACTACATAAAGCTATGTAAGCGAAAATATGGTTAGAAGGATCTCCTTTCCAACCATATTTCTTGAATCTAGGCACCTCTAAACCTTGTGGCATCAGTTTTCATAATATATCCAAGGACAAGGGACTACTTTTGAGATAATATGTAGGAGGGCCATTTTGATTTTGGTTGATAGTGGAGACTTGTTTTTGAAGGGATAAAATGGTTTGGAAAAGTTGGTTTATGAGGGGGTCATTGCTTATATTATGAGATGGAGGTGAAAATGGTGGACGTGTGTATCTATTCAAAGAACAAGTGAATGCAATGTGTATTGGTGGTAAGGTGGTAGGAGATATGACATGCGATACCACAAAGGTACTAGGGATGCTAGCAGAAATACCTAAGCAAGTGATCACATTTCAAGTTGGTTGCATTGTCATTGTAACTTGAGTGTTGGTATAGGTAGGAATAGAGGAAATTGTTGGGAGGATAAATTTGAATTCTTCCTTTCCTTGTGACATTGTTCATAGGTAGAGGACAACTAATGGTTGAGGTAAAGTGTTTTCCAAATATTTGAACTATGTTGCGCACAAGTTCTAGTTTGTCTTCACTTTCAAGCATACAATAAATGTTATCCATGATAGGGATAGCAGTAATTGAAATGTTCTCAGTACTTATTTGATTTTGTAGGTTTGTTGTCTTCATGTATTTGGATTAGATTTTCTTGTGGAATACTAGTCACCATTGTTTCAACATGCATCACACTACTTGAAGGTAAGGAATTGTTCAGGGTATGGTCCATACCTAGTGAACTAGTGTCAATACTAGGAGCGAAAGATCTAGACAACCCAAGTTCCATGATGATTGTGCTATCATGGGATAACATGGTCCTCAAACTTCATCTCACTATAGTATTAGCAATAGGACACCAAGTAGAAATTCTCATGCAATGGATACTAAATGAAAGATGAATGAAAATGCAATTTAAGCTAAGTAGAATGAAATGAATATAACAAAAACTTTGTAAATTGAAATAGAAAGCTATCAACAACAAACAAAAGCACAAAAATAGAGTTTTGAATTCTAGAAAAAAGTATTTTAAAATCTACACTAGGACTAAATCACCCAAAGGGGTGTATGAGTCCTAGTGAGACTATTTTTCAATAAAATTAGAAAATTTTAAGTGATTTTTATGCTTTTTAGTTTGTATTTTTGCAACCTACATGCAAAGAAAATTTTTAGATTATTTTAAATGATGTAAGATGTAAAAATGCAACATACATTCACTTTCACTAATGTAATATTTAGAAACCCTAGAATGCCAATTAACTAATGCAAAAACTAATGTAAAGTTAATGCAAGCAAAATATAGGATGTTGACACACTCCAAATTAGAATTATGATCTAATTGCAGGTTCACCAAAATGAAAGGTTTATTTTTTTTTGCTTCTATGCTTGGGAGATAGAATAACAATCTTCACTCTCTCATTCAAGGAAAACCCTGGAGATATCAACCTAAGGTGTACAAAGGAGAAAGAGATCTTGCAATAGGGTTGTCCTAGGGTCTGATTGTAATTTGAAGAGGGGTTCATCACCAAACTAGGGCTTGGAAAGACTAATGAAATGTAGGATCTAATGCTTAACCCTAATATTATGCAATGCTTTACTAAATGATCTAAAAATGCATGTAAATCAAAATAGAAAGATAAAAGGTGAAAGGTGTTCACTTGTAAACTTGAATTAGGACTCATACACTATTTTGGGTAATTTACTCCTAAATTAGGGTTTTTGGGCAGAAACTAAAATTTGGCAGAGATATGTCTAGAACTTCTAAAATATTGAAATTTGACCAAACTAGGACTGATACGCCAAAAGTGGTGTATCAGTATAGTTAGGGTTTTCTAGAAATTCAAAGTCTAAAACTTTTCTTCTATCTCCTTTGTCCTTTCCACCTAGTTTCCCAATCTGAGTCTTCAATTTGTAGCTTGTAGATGTTCTCCAATGATCTTCAATCCAAGTTGACAACTTTTAAAACTTTGAACACTGAATACTTTTCTCCAAACTTTCTCTTCAATATATCTTCAACCTAGATCTACAAATCACACACTAAATAGAGGGGAAAATGTTGTTTTGTTAGTAGAAAGTTGTTTTCCTTGGTCAAACCCCATTTTAATAATCAAACCTTGAAATGAAATCAAATAGGAAAAGAGAGTGATGAATGAATGAAATTTAATGTTGCAACTCATCAAACCCTAGAAATAAAGTGTTGCAAAAATGTATGAAATGGCTCCAATGGATGTAGATCTTGAATCTTGCTTGAATTTGATAGACCTTGAATTGAATGTTGGCTTGAATCATAAACCCCTACATCACAATTGCTAGCTTAAACACAAACATGATGCATGGTAACTTTGACATGATGCTTAATCCTTGAAGAATGTGTGCTATAGAAAAATGGACCTCTTGCTTAACATGGGAATAATTCATGATAAAATGAACTTAATAAGGCCTTGATTCAGTGTTGTGAGGTGTTTTATGAAAACACACTAGGTCTTTGGCCCCTTTCAAATGCATTTAACGATGTCCTGTAAAGGTGTTGTAAAAGTCTTTTGTGCCTCTCTAGACTTAATGAACCCATTTCTCCCTAATTCAACATTACAAAATGTGTTTAATAACATTATTACATCAATATAGAAGGGTTTTGAATTAAACTTAATGATAAACTAGTGTTGTAATGTGTCTTGCACATTCACATTGGTTCTTGTGCCTTCCTAGGCTATGCGGACCTCATTTTAGTGTTTTAAAGTGTATTTAATCACACTTTCACATTGAATTTTGTGTCTCAAGCCCTAATCAACCTTTGCATCAACATTAATAGGCCCCTATTAACCCATATTGTACATCCCAAGGATTAAATTGATCAAATACCTTGAAAAGTTGTAATTTAAACCTTATTTCCTTATCTCCTAGCATCTTAGCTATTAAAATGGCTCCTATGGGATCCATTCACTATGGGTGGTGAATGAGTCCCATTTGGCCCAATTTTGACCTTTGAGCGGGAAAAAGTTGAAATTTAAGTTTATTATTTTAACATGTCAGCCTTAGGGATCCAATTTATGAGCTAATCAGGAGAATTTCCTATAAACACAACCTTCTAAGCCCTAATTTACATCTATCAACTCATTTTAAAAATTATTCATAATTTATATTCTCAAGCAAGCTAGGGTTTTAACATTACAAGTCATTCAAGATCAATTTTCTGACATTCGAGGGCATATCCTCCATGTTTTGTTGTAGACTTTCAAGATCAAACATCATGGAACAGTAATAAACTCCATTATTGCATGTTTCATCTCATTATTTCATCATTTTGGTTTAATTACCTAAAAGGGGTTTGACCAAGGAAAACCCCCATGCCCTAACATTCAACATTTCTTCTTCTCTTCTTGTGTGTTTGTAGATTTAGACATTTTGGAAGCTTGGAAATCTTTAGGAATCATGTTACAGGGTTGCTCAAGTCTTCTCTTCATTCAAAAAGTTAGAATATCAACAAAAAACTCATTTTTAGGTTTGGAAATTAGAGTTTCAGAAGTGGACACCTATAAAGAATCAAAGTGCAGACCGAGAGCTCTAGATCCCACCTTTGAATATTTAGAAACTGAAAAGTGGAATCATTCACCATGCGTGATGAATGAGTCCCACTTCTAGATCAATTTTGAGTTTTCTACATTTTTGGATACCCTTTTGTCTGGAATAGGCTTCAGAACAGTTTTGCAGAAATGGGACTGATTCACCTAGAATGGAAAATTAGTCCTACCAAACTTGAAAACCAACATTAGCAGCATTCCATAAGCCATTTCTAGTCTCCATCCATATTCCAGGTGCACTCTGTTTAGTCTCATTAGTTTTTGTTTGCATTTTTTTATGTTGTTAGTTCATATAATTTGCAATCAACACTATGTTTTCCAACACTTTATATTTCTTAGGTTTTGCATAAATAGTTAATCAATTCAAACACTTTGTTACATTTAGATCATTTCATTTAGTCATAATAACATCATAAAACCCTTAGTTTTATTGAACCACCTTAATTTTAAGTGTTGGGTCTACCTCTCTCCTTTAGGTGAAAAACCCTAAGTGTGCAAGAGAAGTACATAGATCCACACCCAAAAATTGTTAGTTCATTTTGGTGAACCTAATTTTTCGAATACTTTCTTGTCTAATTTGGATTCCTTCATCATAGATTTATCCTTGCACTAACTTTGCATTAGCGATTGCATTAGTTAATTTGCATGCTATGTTTCAAATTTTGCATTCATGAAAAGTACATTTAGGTTACATTTTTGGCATCTAAATTCTTTTTTTTTTTGAAATTCCACATTTTTAACTTAGTTATACATCATAACACTCAGAAAACATCAAAATCCCTAAAAAAAAATTGAAAATTTTGAAAAAAGTCCATACTAGGACTTATTCGCCACCTTGGGCGAATCAGTCCCTTTTAACTCCTAAAACAACCCTTTATAGAGCTGAAAACCCTATTTTTCTACATTTATTTGCTGCCATTTGTTATCTATATCACTTGGTTGATTTTATGTAGCATTCATTGCATTAGATTTAGCTTAAATTAGCTCATTTCATGCATTGGTTAATTGCACTTTTGCATTCACAACATTTCATTTTTAGATTATTGCAATGTATAAACAGAAAATTAGCTTGATTAAAAACTAAAAATTGCATTTCCTTTTAAGTCATTACATTGTCCTTTTTGTCCTTTTTCATCATAGCATTTTTTCTTTCAAACTATGTGGCTTTGATGTCATTAATAGTGCATTGTATAAGCACAACATTCCCTCTTATCAGCTCAATTTTGATTACAACAATGAGGACTTTAAGACACATGATCAAACCATCAACACATTCCTTAACCTTACATTACCCATTGGTGAGAATGGTAGTATAGACAATTATAACAATCATACTTGTTCTTCCCCCGATACCTCTCCTATTAGTGATGAAGGTATCTTGGTGAAGGAAGCTACAAGCATTGAGAGTCTTGATTATCCATCTCCTCATTCCCCTTTGGAATATTTTAGACAACAAGCGAATGAAATCATAGAAACATTTCTAAACATCACCTTACCTAGTCTTCATAACTATGACAATTACACTTGTCTATCTCCTAATATCCTTCCTCGATGTAAAGAGGATAGGTTGATGTTATAAGATATACCTATTAAGAGTCATGAAACCCTTGATCCTCCCTTCCCTAATGCTCCCCCTATTTTGGAACATCTATTTGAAAACCATAGTGATCCTTCTCTTGATACCTCCCTCACTTATGATGAAGCTACTTTACAAACCTCAAACTTGGATGGACATATTACAAGCTCTCCTTGTAGGGTAGATAACATGGAACAAGAGAATGAGACCTTAAAGACAATGGACACTCAACTACCACCTTCTCATATTCATGCCCCTCTTCATAATCCAATCATTGATCATTCCCCTATTGGTGATGAAGTCATTGTAGAAGAACCAAGCCTTACTTGTCAAGAAAATGTGGCTTATTGTTCTCCTTAAAAATCTCCTCCTAAGGAGAATATCATGGTGCAAAAATGTAGAAACACTAATAATGTGTCTTCCTTCACTAAACAAGTGGTTCTCGATTTCCCTTCATTAGAGATACATCAAACCAAGAGTGTTGAGGTTATGAATGTGTAAGTGTCCATTAGATCCCCTTCAATCACTAGACCTCACACATACCTTGTGGGACATCCTAACAACCCTCTAATTCTCTTCCCACCTTCAAATAAACAACACACTCAAAATAAAGTTGAACTTATAATTTACCCTCACACTAATGTGTCATAGCAACTAAGTCATAATACCGTTTCTCATACATATAACACTCGAAACAATCCACAACCACCACAACCCAACCCAACACCATTACCTTTACCTAATCCCATCTTTCCTAGAGATCCTTGATTAAATTCACACATTAAGGGGTATGATCTTGTTGACCAGCTTAAGAATACTCCTGCTAAGATCTCACTATGGGATTTAATCCCAAATTCACCTCACTATCACCACATGATCCAAACAGCCTTACAACAAGTTCATATCCCTTCCAATGCACCACCGAATGGCATAGAAAGCAACATTAATAGAATAAAAAATTACATTGTTTTCCACCAAAGTGAACTCCCCTCTTTAGATTTGGAAAAACAAAATGATCCTCTCATGATCATAGCATAATACAAATGAAAAGGGATAAAGATAAGTCTTTTATATACTAGTTCTACCCTTAATGTGTGTAGTGTGAGCCTTCTAGATAGGCTTGACATTGATCAATCAACCATTCGACCTGATTCTTTATTTATTAAGGGATTTGACAATGTCGAAAGAAACCGCTAGGGGTGATCATTATACCTCATACTATTGGAGTGGCCACCTTGAATACACCAATCCATGTAATTCCTTATAAAATTTCATGTAATCTTATCTTAGGTAGACCATGGATTCATGTAATGAAAGGTTTGCCTTCCACTCTTCATCACAAAATTAAATAAACATACAACACAGTCCACACACTTAACATTGATCTTGATCCTTATACTATTTTACAACTTGAGCAAAAAAAGAAAATTCCTTAACAACATCAACATCAACTACCCAAGTAAACCTTGCTCAACATCCTAAACTAGTCACGAAGCTCTTAGAAGAATATTGGGGTTCCTTGGATTTCGAACATGACTTCATGGGCGAATACGAGATCATACACAAATATTATAGCAAGGGAAAAGAAACAACGATAATTTCAACACAAAACTCAGACAACCCTTCAACAACATCCACCTCAACCACTTTAAATAAAGAATCCAACTCAATAGTCACCTTTGATGATGCTTATTACAAAACACCAGTCGATCCAAAAGCAATGAAGAATCCTTATGGATAATGTTATGAGATTTTGAAACAACTTGGATATATTGGGGTGCTCAAGAATAAGGTATCTACAACCCTATAGAGCCTAGCACACAACAAATGACTCATGGTCTTGGTTATTGTACTTGGATAGAAGTAATCAAGCCTTCCCTCAACATCAATACTATCACACACTATCCTTCTAAGACAAATTTAACTATCATACATCCTAAACTCCTCGACACTACTGGTCTTGATCATTCTCGTTTGCAAAAAGTCAAAAAAATCAATACACCTTCACTTGATGTAAATTTCATCTTGCAAAACACTAATGAATTAACTTCATTACATTTTACATCTTCTTGTAAAGGAGAAAACAAAATCTCACAATCTGTAGAGTCTTGCATAGGTATGACATTCTATATTAAGAAAGAAATCTCTTTGCCACCAACAATAGAAAATCCTTCTCCCCTTGCTCAAGAGGGTAGCTTGTAGACAATCCTTCAAGATAACTTGATCTCCCTTCCTCCTGAAACATGAAAGAAATGTTACCAAAATCATTTATTTTTTTCTTATCATAGAGTTCATGGTCAGTCAACTAATGAATGTAAGGTTTAAGTGGTAAAATCCAACATCTTAAAGATTTCGATATGCTTCCCTATGTAGGGACACCTAATTCCTCTAATTGATACTAATTTCCACTCTACTTTGCATCTTCTCCCTTCTTTTTGTCTTACTCTCATCCTACACTAAGTGGGGGAAAGGGGTAGTTAGCCTTGTCCTCGTATGTCACTTGTTGTCACTTCTTTCAACTAGTCATTAACCTTTCATGAACATATAACCGCAAGCTTGAGATGTGGACATGTCTTAGGTGGCCTCGCATGTGACATTCTTCTTTTGCCATCACATTCTTCTTCCACTTTAAAGAAATTTCTCACATTACTGGTGTTCGCAACTGCTTTAAAGTGGGGGCATACATCACCAATCACATTTCATTGTATGATTTTCTTTTTCTTGCAATCCCCTCTCTTGGACACATTTGGCACAATGTTACCCAGGATGATACCTTGCACTTGTCCTCTCTTGAACACAAGATGAGACCTTATCCTCTCTTGTTCCCAAGATGAGACCATTTGCACTTTTCCTCTCTTGGATACATTAGCCATGATGTTCCCTAAGATGAGACCTTGCACAAATTAAGTAAATTCCATTTGAACACTCCTTACCCTATCTTGCATTTACAATGTCTATGAGTCTCAAGCATACAAAGTTTTTCTCACCTCATAGAGATCAAAAATCGTTTTCCTTTGTGGCGCCTTATTAAGGTTATTAGGAGGTATAACTTTGGTATGGTTTGAGCGGGAAGCCCATTCAATGACACAAATTTTCCCATAGCCACCTATGTGTTTTGTGAGTACATTCCAACTAGGATATGTATTTCACCTTTTTGGGATTTCTAACCTGGAAGATAGCCAAGCATTCTATTGCCCCAGAGTGATTATGCATTTCTTTTTCCGAACAAATGGCCTAGATCTAATCCACAACTAGTTGGAAAAATGATCAAAGCTTGATCCACAATTTTCATTTTCATCTTTCTCGTTCTTGTCATTGCATGATTTTGTATCTTGTTGGTTTGACTTAGGATCTTGGATTCTGGGGGCTTGGCTACCTTCTTCATCTTTTGTCATCCTTTTTCATTTGCATTTGTACATTTGGATCTCTCTTGAATGTCTATTTTAATGTGAGTTTGAAGCAAGTTCATCCTCTCACTAAAGTGGGGGCTAAATGCGTTGTAGAAAAATGGATCTCTTGCTTGACATGGGAATAATTCATGATAAAATAGACTTAATGAGGTCTTGATTTAGTGTTGTGATGGTTTTTATGCATCCACACTAGGTCTTGGACCCCTTTCAAATGTATTTAGTGATGTCTTGTAAAGGTGTTGTAGAGTGTTGTAAAAGACTTTCACGCCTCTCTAGACTTAATGAACCTATTTCTCCCTAATTCAACATTATAAAATGTGTTTAATAACATTATTACATCAATCCAAAAGGTTTTTGAATTAAACTTAATGATAAACTAGTGTTGTAATGTGTCTTGCACATTCACATTGGTTCTTGTGCCTTCCTAGGCTATGTGGACCTTATTTTTGTGTTGTAAAGTGTATTTAATCACACTTTCACATTGAATTTTGTGTCCCAAGCCTTAATTAACCTTTGCATCAACATTAATAGGGCCCTATTAACCCATATTGTGCATCCTAAGGCTTAAATTGATCAAATACCTTACAAAGTTATAATTTAAACCTTATTTCCTTATCTCCTAGCATCTTAGCTATCAAAATGGCCCCTGTGGGACCCATTCGCCATCCATGGTGAATCAGTCCTATCCAGGTGGCACCCATTCACCATGGGTGGCAAGTGAGTCCGATTTGGCCCAATTTTGACCTTTGAGTGGGAAAAGCTTGAAATTTAAGTTTATTATTTTAACATGTCAGCCTTAGGGATCCAATTTATGAGAGATAATTAGGAGAATTTCCTATAAATACAACCTTCTTAGCACTAATTTACATCCCTCAACTCATTTTACAACTCATCCATCATTTATCTTCTCAAGCAAGCTAGGGTATTAACATTACAAGTCATTAAAGATCAATTTTCAGACATTCATAGGTTGATCCTTCATGTTTTTCTGCAAAATTTCAAGATCAAACATCATGGAAAGGTAATAAACTCCATTATTGCATGTTTCATCATATTCTTTCATCATTTTAGTTTAATTACATAAAAGGGGTTTGACCAATGCAAACCCACATGCCCTAACATTCAACATTTCTTCTTCTCTCCTTGTGTGTTTGTAGATTTAGACATTTTGGAAGCTTGGAAATCTTTAGGAATCAAGTTGCAAGGTTGCTTAAGTCCTCTCTTCATTCAATAAGTCAAAACATCAACAAAAAGTTATTTTTAGGTTTAGAAATTAGAGTTTTAGAAGCGAACACCTATAGAGAATCAAAGTGTAGACCGAGAGATTTCGATTCCACCTTTGAATATTTAGAAATTAAAAAGTGGACTCATTCGCCATGGGTGGCAAATGAGTCCTACTTCTAGGTCAATTTTTAGTTTTTTTTCATTTTTGGATACCATTTTGTCTGAAATAGGTTTTAGAATAGTTTTACAGAATTGGGACTGATTTGCCTAGAATGGAAAATGAGTCCCACTAGGCCTGAAAACTAGCATTAGCAGCATTCTAGAATCCATTTCCAATCTCCATCCATATTCCAGGTGCATACTTTCAATTTCGTCATATTTTGTTACATGTTTGCATTCATTTCTAGGTGTTTTGCCTTACACAATGTGTTTTCAAACACTCTTCATTTGTTTAATTTCCATTCATTAATCAATTAATATTATTAGTTTCTTGCATTCAATAATTGCATCTAGGTATATTGCATCCATATTCCATCCGCATTGCATTGACTTTGAATGTAGACATGAGCATTTTGGCCCTTCTTTCTCCTTTTAGGTGAAAAACCCTAGAAGTGCTAGAAAGAATTAGGGTGCTAGAAATTTATGTTATATAATGGTTTAAAACACTTGATAATCAGCTCTCGAAGACTCTCAAATTCTCTTGTGAACTCAAATTTTCTATAAGGATGCTTATTCAACTTGCTAGGTGTAAAATGAGTGAAAGAAACTTGTATTTATATTTGTTTATGCCAAATTTCTCATAATTACAACACTACAATCTGACATTAGATCTAGGAGGATAAAATATTTCCATGAAATTGAAATAAATTTAAACTTGGGCCATAGAGGACTCATACACTAGAAGTGGGGTATGAGTCTCATTAGGCATAATTATGGGACACATTTTCAAAAATTCTTAGAAAGGTGTGAAATCCAGATCAGGACCCAAAACCCTAGTTGGGTCTCATACACCCAAGGTGGTGTATGAGTTTGAGATCACTAAATATGGGTCATGCAACCTAAAAAACACCTGAATTATGATTGGATGTTGATTTATGTTGGGATTATCCTTGAAAAGATGCATTAAATGAGGCTCGCAGATGCAAAATAAGGCCAATTAAACTATAAAGAAGCCCAATTATTTAATGAAACCATAGAAAAGTGTGAAAGTGTGTTACACCAATTTACAACACCATAAATAAGGTGTGATTAGGTTTATTTAGTTTACAATGGGCCAAAACCTAATGTGAGTGTGTTAAACACATTACAACACTAAGTTAATGCATCATTAAGATCAATTTTATAAGGAAGACCCAAACAAGTGTGAAAATATCACATATGATAGTTTTTGACCTTACACAACATAAACACTTCAACCTTTGTTGAATATTACTTAAGGAATGAAAAGTAATTTATATTCCTTTGTCATATGTATCTTATTATGATGTTAACTACAAAACAAGATAACATTATTTTCTTATTTATCTTTAATAGCATGGGAAAGATTGTAACACTAATGTAAATAGATAAAAAAGATATTTGCATGCTAACTTTGAAGAGGAGATGAAGCTAAATCTAAGATAAGATAACATTTATTGACCTCCACTCTCAATATAAAATAAAAATAAAAAATCTCATGTTCATATCAAAGTCTTTTTAATTCTTCTAGACATTTTTATGAGATAACCACACAATTAAAAGATAGAGAGAAATCATTCCCCTTTAGAGATTTTTTCATAATGGTTTAGTAGTCACATGTATAAGATAAGATCTCTAAATTATGTTATAAATTAGTAAAATTTATATGAAGGGCTTATGATTAATAGACAAAGAGAAAAATATTATTCTAAAACGTATGTCTATTTTTTTTCTAACAAATTAAAAATAAGCAATAAATAAAAGATTAATTAAAAGATTAAAAAAAGATACCTACATGTTAAATATTGAAGTTAGCAATCTAATTTTGTAAGAACCAAAATCTTGATACTTTTCTATTGGTAAAGGTTATATGTTGTGCTAAAATTTCACTTATTATATATTTTTTTAAATAATATAAATCTTATTGAAACCTAACAAAAAAATGATTCAAGTTTCTTTAAATTTGACATAAAATATAACTTGAATATATAGAGAAATTGGCACTAATCATTGGTTTAAATAATCTTCAAACTCTATCTCGGTTTGTTTGAAAACAAGGCACTTTAATAAAGCCCTTTTGATTATTAACTTTTAAGCTAAACAACCCTTTAACTATTAGTAATTAAAATTCTTTTAACTCATTTGAAAAATCAATTAAACTTGTAAATTTTTTTTGGAACATTGGTTGAATTCTTGTAAACCCTTCTCCTACATAATGCTTTCACCTTGCACTACAAGATGCTCTTTTCAAACCATCTATATTTCATAAAATATATTCTTATAATTGTATTTGAATAAATTAATATAGATTAAGAATAAAACACTTATTTTTCTTAATATATATATATACACACACACACATACATTCTAATAAATTTTAATATCAATAGATATAAATTTAAAAATCAAAGTAAAGCTTATATCTTTTAAAACTATACAAAAACATCGACATCATTTGATAATACACTTAACCCAACACTTTATACCCTTAACAAAAACAACCCAAAAACCATTAGATTTAACATATACAATATGATTCATTGTATCAATCATACAACACATATGACAATTATAATATATAATAATTCTAATTGTCATTAGATGGCAACACAACACTTCACACCCTTAACAAAAGCAACATAATATTCATTAGATATTACATCCAGAGTATGTTGATTATATTGAATTTATGTAAAATGAAAGCATACTATAATTTTGTGTCACAAGTCCTAGTGTTAAGAGGACCAAACCTCTCACAAAAAATTTGATGATGGAGTGAAAAATTATAGAGGAAAAATGCATACTTTACTCCAATTGTAAGTTTTATGTGATTTGCATGGCTCTTGTTAATACTTGAATATAACTATTTTGACTCTTTAGACACACTCACAATCCCTAAAATTAAACCCCTCACTTCAATAATAGAACTACTCCCTAGTATTTTTTGATATTCAATTACAGGACACCTACGATCTTATCATGCAAAATGTATCAAGTGATTCAGCTAGTACACTAGCTTCAAAATAAAAATGGCCAACTCAAAGGGAACAAATATTGGGATAGTAGTTATCCATCAACACATACACCAAAAGTTTCAAATTAGGTGTTTGGGTTTGTCTGTTTAAGGACATCATCCTTGGATTGATTTGAACATAATCTCATGCATGACATAGCATTGTACATTGTACAATCTCACAATTCATATAAACTTACATATTGTAGAATCTTACATACTCTCTAATCTCATGTATCTACTAAAAAACTCCAATTCACCTTCATCCTTCTCATTTTCTTTCATCATTTTTATTCATCTACTCAAATATCTCAATCTCAATATATATTAATTTAAAACCTCATTTTAATTTAATTTATTTATTATCTTCTAATCAAACAACTAAATTAGTTTAAGTAAGATCGATTTATTTTCCTACACAAAGACAAAGACATTTATCAGTGCTCACATTTAAGAGGTTAAAGCTGCATAAATTTCTCGCTAAAAATAATACAGTTTATAGTGTACATGCATTTCGAAATCTATGAAACGCACTCTCCTTACACGTTTTGAATTTTTCAAAGTTAAAGGAGTTGTTGGGTGTGGGCTCATTGTGTGAAGTACCAGAAGACGAGATTTGACTGAATGCTTGGAAAGAGCTGTGCGAATCCTAATTCTACGTTCAATTTTTTTTTCTTATTTGTACGTGCTTGTCGACAGAATAAATTACGATGTTTCAGACTTTTTATTGTAGAAATGCTTTGTAGATGTTCTTGGTAAACATGAAAGAAAAATTGTTTTCCCTCTACGCCACGTTTTACTGTGTGAATTGCAACTTTCTTTTTTACAAGGAGACTCAAATAATGAGAACAATAGCTTTCAAAAAAGACAGAGTTTGAAAAGATGTCAATGGAATAGTATAAATTTACATGATGAAAAGAAGAATCATTGTATTTTTAAGAAATAACTTAATATGAGATCTAATTAATAAATAATTGTATGAATTTGTTTTTTTAAGGGAATAAGAATAACATAAAATTAAATATATATTAAAGTTTCTTAATCTGTATGTTAATTGATGTTTAGTTTTGTATCAGAGAATACAACTTTAAAACAAAGTGAAAGGAGAATGTATAGAAGTAAACTAAAGTATTTGAATAAATGCTTGGCTTCATGTGAGAGGACACAACATTAAATCTAAAGAAGTGGAGGGAGAATATATAAGAATAAACTACAAGTGGTAAAAAAGATTTGTCACTTCTATCTTACTTAATGCTTGCTTCATATTGAAGGACACCACATTAAATTGAAATAATAAATTAGAACATCTAAGAATAAATTAGAATATGGTGAAATATATGTTACTTTCATCTTAATTTATACTTTGATACAAATATAAAGACACAAATTTAAATTCGAACCAAAAATATCAAAAAATAAACTAAAATATGATGAATTTTTTCATTGATCACATCATAACTATCATATAAGAATAAATTAAAGTAAAATAAAATAAACTTGATTTTCACTTCTTTTAACAATCAAAATGTCTAATTACACTTTTAACACAATTTTAAATTGTATAGCCATTGTACATTTTTCGATTTATTTATATTCTAATACGTCAATTTTTATTCTAACTGTACTTGCTTGTCCACAGAAGCACGTATTCTATTCCCTTATATTCTCAGACGTTACTAGAGTTTTTAAACTACACAAAAGTAAAAATTACGGCGTTAAGATATGCTTTGTAGATATTGTAAACCTCCAAGAAAACATTGTTTTCCCTCTACGCCATGCTTCACTCTGTAATACAGCCTTTTATTATTAAAAGGAGACTGAAATAGTGAGAACAACAGCTGTAAGGGAAAAAAACACAAGACAGAGCTTAAGAAGACGTCAATGGGTTGAGAAATTTGATCCACCACCGAATTTTGTTACGATATTAGTACATTATTTCACTGTTGTAATAATAGTTGATTTATTAGTGGTATCCTTTTAACATTCATAGAGTGTGTTGTCACATTATTTGGTCCACTTAATATGTTGATGACGATCTCTGTTGTGAGGTCATCAATGTGATCAGGGATCACGAAAAGTAGACTATTCCATCAAAACAAGACCCACACTAACTATTCCATTAATTAAAAATATCATGTTCAACATTTGCATATGCTTGGACATTTCAAAATATTTTATTTAGAGTCGCATTCACCATCTTTAAAAGCTTCTGGTCTGCTATGTACAAATCAGTGATTTGATATGTTTTTATCTTAATTTTTAACTACAATCCATATTGAATTTACATTTCAAGATTATCTTTGATCAATTAAAAATAAATTTAAAAAAGTCTTCCTATTATAAACACAATCTTATTTTAATAGTGCATTTATGGTGGTTATGTCACATCTTTTAGATTTTTATTTTCTACATTTTATATCTCATAGTGACTTTGAATTGATAATTTACCCATGATCATACTATTAGTACAATCCACCTCTTTTTTAAGAGGTTATGTTAATTGGGGAAGATGATCATACTATTAGTACAATCCATTACCTATAATTGTTTTTCTCTTATCATTACTTTAAAAGATTAAAATTGAAAGACTCAAATACCAATCCATTGAACTTTTATAGAACTTATAATTTTCAAAACTTATCTTCGATACTATATGTAATGTCCAAAAAAAAAGAACCATCAATTTTGAAGAGGTTTATTTTGCAAGATAGGGAATTTAACTTTCTATTCTACATGAAGAATTTTTATAATGCATTCCATAAACAACCACAAAGAAAAAATAGCTAACCAACATAGATCTTTATAAATACTATAAAGATAATTATCATTGAATCATAGATAACTTAGGCTTAGTGCTATTGAACTGCATACAATTCATTTTATGAACATTCTTCTCATTATAGTTTTAGTACATTTTTTAATTTAGTTGTGGACCTCAAATATTTCATTTCCACTTAGAAGTGTTCAATTCAGTCATACATGCAAATCTCTTCTAACACTTATATTATCCAAGAACATCATAAAGAGTTTAACCTTTTTCAAATGTTACTTGATTAATAAAAAATAATTTATAGCACTATATCATGGGTATTTGATCATGTTAACCACATACAAGATTAATTTATTACTTTGTTGATTAGAAATAGCATGGGAAATATGGTAACATTGATATAAATAGATTAAAAAGTATTTTTCATGATAACTCTTAAGAGGAGATGAGGCTAAATATAACATAAGACTACATTTATTCACCCCCACTCTTAATATAAACTCATTAAAGGAAATCTCAAGTTAATACAAAAGTCTTATTAGTTCTTCTAAACAATTCTTACTCATTTTCAATAGATTACCATAATATCATGATTTTTTTCTAGAAAAATATAATTGTTCATAAATGATCCATGGTAGACACAAACTAATACCAAACACTTATTTCTTAAAAAATGTTGAAATAAGTAATATTTAGTAATCACCTTGGTAATTATTGACGTTATCAACCAGTGGGAAACTATAGTATTCTTCCAGATCCTATTCATGATTTTGTAGATATCATTGATATGATATCAATATTATGTCCAAATCTATACCTAACATGTTGAGGCTAAACCTCTTATAAAAATTATAGAGAAAACCACACAATTAAAATATAGAGAGACCTTGTTCTTCTTTTAGATTTTTTTGGAAATGTTTCAATTATTAGTTGTTTCAAAATAAGAGCTCTAAATTGAGCTATAAATTAGTCAATGGTTATAGAGGACTTATGTTTAGTAGAAAAATACAAATACAATAATATAAAATTTAGGTCTAAATGTATGTTATTACAAATAAAAAATTACTAACATAGACAAAATATTCAATAAATAATTACCAAAATATATCTACTAATGCAAGAGTATCTAGGTCCATAGATAATCTTGCATCGATCAAAACTATTTCATTTCAACTTAGTTTTTTTTTCTTTGTTGTTCTTATTTAGTTTGCTTCCCAAGGAAATATTTTGAAAGATAAGTTTGAAATCCTAATGATGTCACCTTCTAGAAGAGCTTCATGGGTATTCTTAGGTCAAATTTAATGAAGATTTGACAAAAAATGAGTACAAGTTATGGCTTTGTGAGGCTTTCATCTACTAACAATTACAAGTTTTGAAGCCATTACCAAACTTGAATTATGGGGATATTTAATTTGTTATTAGTCATTTGTAGAGATTTAATATATTGTTGATCTTTGTGGAAGTTTGTTGTTAAACTATATGTTGTTATACTAAGGGCTAGAGGTAATAAGCTAAATGTGATTGAATGTAGAGTACTATAATTCTAAAGATTAAAAATGTCCTAAACCTACAATACTCAATTCATAGAAAACCAGAAAATAATTCTATCATTGGTTCTATCATCTTTACTACAAGAATTGAGCAACAAGAATAGTGTGACATTATAACAAGAATCAAATGGCTATGCTCACTCTCATCCTCTCTTTTTTTTCCCACCTAGGTGTGATTTTGAATGGCTTTGTGGCCGCATCTTCTCCTGGCCACTCTGACTTTCTTGCCTTGGTGAAAACTACTCCTATCTTGGTATTAAGACCGGCTCTATGTTGCCACCCCTAGCTTCACCTGGTGGTTTAAGCTTAGATCCGTGGCATTACCCATGTCTTCACCTAGTTGTGAGGTCATTGTAGACCTCTCTATAGATGTTGTGGGTGTTGTGTTTGTGGGTACTGTGTTTTCTTCACCTCTGATGGTTGATGCAGTTACTAGCACTTTTGTGGGTGTTTTTGAGCTTTCCCCATCTTCTCGTGTGGGGTGGTTTGCTCGCCTCCAACCTTATGCTGATGTTGTGAAGTCTAAGAGACCTCAGATGGGTGTTGTGCATCCTATGCGTTGTGTTGAGGTTGCTCCTATTGTTTCTCTTGGTAAGGAAGTTGTTGATAATATTGATTTCTATTCCAAAAATTCTCTTATTTGTAGATTTTTCTACTTGTGGCCTTCTCTTCCTAATTTGCACCTTTGGATCACCAACCATTGGTCTCCTTTGGTTGATGGCCCGATGGAGATTTACCCTTTTGTAAGGGGTTTTTGTTGTTGTGGGTTTTAGTTCTCCTAAGGACAGGAAAGCTATTTTAGATCATGGTATGTGGGTTTGGGACTCTCATCCCCTTTCCTTTAGACCTTGGGTTTTTTCTTTTAACGCTTTGAGAGAAATTTTGGATGTGATGCCCATTTGGGTAAGATTTCCCTATCTTTCCTTATAGTTCTTGGTGTTCCTCTACCTTCGAGGGCATTGGTAATTCTATTGGTAATTTTTTGAAAGTGGATTTGGTTTCTGAGTACTTCACTCATACTTCCTTTGCTAGGATTCTGGTGGATGTTGATCTATTGAAAGCTCTTCTTGGTGAGGTTGTGTTGAATATTAATGGTTGGTCATGGTACTAGCTTGTGGATCATGAGAGTCTTCCTTTTCATTGCAGATGTTGTTTTATTGTTGGCCACTTGGCCCATGATTGTATTGGAGGCTTCTACCCTATATCTTCCTCTACCAAGTGGAAGAATTCACTCTGTCAACACTTAACCTTTCACCCTACTACTGACTTTGCCTCTTCTTCTTTTGATGACTCTAGGACTGATTCTCCTTTTGCGAGGCTTAATATGAGTGTTGTGATGGATGCTTCTCCTCAAGTGTAGGTTTATTCTGCTCCACCTAATTCAGTTGAGGTGGTTTCTATTCCTTCTATCGATACTATTGTGCGGCCTTTGGATCTGGCTATCCCTAATGTTGTTTGTGTTGCCTCCCCTAAGGTACATGTTTTGGAAAATTCTACAGTAAATCTTGTTAATTCGGCTTGGTTTTTTATGCTTCACCTGAAGTATCAGTTGTTCCTTTAGTCTGCTACTCCAAAGGGCAGTCTTCCCTTTCAGATCAAAATTTCTTGGCTTCAATTTCTAATTCTCCTTGGGCAACGGTTCACACAAAGAATAAAAATCCTTCTAAGAAGGTCACGGTTTTGTTTAACTCACCCTTAGAGACTCTACTTGGTTCAAGTGCTGCTCCTTGACCAATTTCGCACTGTTTGTAGTTTTGGCTGACTATTTCTCTTTAGTGGGTTATGTTTGGGCAATCTATTTTGTTGAGTTGTTTGGCTCTGTTTTTCCTTTTGTATGGGTTCAGGGCCCTTCCCCTGCTTATCTCATCAGAAACAAGAATAGTGTGACAAGAGTAGTGTGACAAGAATAGTGTGACAAAAATAGTGCAATGGGAATAGTGTGACAAGAACATTTCTACAAGTTGTATGTGTTTAGATTTTAATCACTCAATATATTAAATGATACTTCTTATTTAGGAAATCAAACTAAATATTGAATTTAATAACTAAAACAAAAATTGCATGCACTCTTCAAATCACTCTTATTATAATCACAAATATAAAGCAATAGACATTATAATTAAAAATATTAAAATGAAAATAGAACAAAATATCACCAAGTTTCCCTAGGAGAGGGACCTTCCTCTTGGTCCCAAAGGTGATGTGAAAATGATTTTATAATGCACTTTACTTTAGAATTTTAAACATAACATGGAATATGTATTTTAGATGAAAATTGAGATTTTCCTTTAACATGTTGAACTGCATATATATATAAAGTATTGCTACTAAAATACTAGAGATAATAGATTTTTTAATATGGCCTACGACCCATAACTATAGAAAGAGTCTTGTTGAATTACAACCACAAATATTATAGCAAACAAGAAAACTCTATGGTTATATAGAAAAAAATATTAGCTCCAAATTGCATCCTTGACTTGAGATTGTTCATACATCATAAATCTTTTTATTTAATTCCCTCCTATCATTAGCCACAAAATAGAGATTAGTATTCCTATAAATTAACAACATCAAGTATCTTTTTATCATTTTAGACATATTAAATAATTTCACTTTCTATAGTAATTAATAGCATAAATAGAAATAAAAGGTAAATGGAAATAGGAAAGTAAAAGGATAGAAGGGATTGAAAGGGAGTAGATTTTCCTCTCATCACCACCTTGGTAAAATCAAATTTTTTTAACCCACTTAGGATAGGATTATTTTCTTTAGCATTATTAGATCATAAGCCCTTTTTTCATTTGGTTCAGTGATAGGATGAGAAGGTTTAATATAATCATCTTTGGTAACTCTCAAAACATCATTACCAATTGATGAGAGATAGGCATCCATCCCAATACTCCAGAAATCATAATTGTTTCCATAAAATTGTGGTGCTCTAGGAGTGACCTCCTTCTAAGCCATGAATTCTAAACCAAGATCTACCATCAACTATTAGGTTACACCAAGGAACTCAGCTCTAACATTAGTTGTTAGAACACATAGATATAGTGAGAGAGGGATGTGAATCAATATATCCATACAATCAATCCAATTTTAATGTATCAATCAAAACTTATAAGTGTCTCAATCAAGTAACACATTCAAAGAAAAATAAATAATCAAAACATTAGATTTATGTAGAAACCCAACAAGGAAAATCCATGATGAGAAAGCTACTTGGAGCTACTATCCAAATATAGCCTCACAAAATGAAGCAATGATTACAATAGGTTTTTAAGTCTTTAGCCTAAGGAAGTTTACAATTGCCTGTACAATACATCACTTATAGAATGAGGTTGCAATATCAAATAGGAAACTACCTTCACAAATCCTTTGCCAGCTCTAGCTCACTACCTTCAACACTTTACTTACACTCCTCTAGTTTTGGTTCACTCCCTCTAGCATAAACCCATGCTTCTTCTTTAAGGTCACTACCTCCAGTATTCACACTTGCACTTCTGCCTTTGGCTCACTTCCTCCAACACTAACTCACACATATAGGTCACCTCACTACCTTTGCATTTCACTTATACTTTTCTTCTTTCAACTCACTGTCTTAAACATGCATCAAACACTTCTCTACAAATTTGCACACATTTTTCTACCTTCAACGCACTGATATTAGAAAATTACATTGGTTGTACATTGAAAACTTGTACACTTTGATCACACACTTGATCTTAAATATATACCTTCCTCAAAAGTTTCTCCTTGTCAACCATCCTAAAATGTATGAACATCAAATGTGCAATGAAGATAATTGAGTCAACTTCAACACATCCACGAGAAAGGTAAATTCAATGCAGCTCAAGCTAGTAGAGAAGAAGGTTCTAATTCAAATCTAGACACATCCCTATGTTGACACACACCACAAAAAATTGGCACAAATGACTTAGAATAGTAAGTCAGAGGAACAAACACTCAACCTTCAAAATATTAACTCTAGACCATAAGTGATAACAGAGAGATAAGATATAATCATGCAAATTACATCACAAACATCAAATGATATTCAATAATATTTCCATGCACTTATTTCATAATTATATGCATCATTATGCTAGCATAAGAGAAAAGATATTGAACCAGTATCTATTGTAAACCCAGATAACTTAGTCTTGACATATTACTTTGACAACTCAACTATGACATACATCAAGAACCGAAACTCAAGGAAAAACAATAGATATAAATGACAAACACTTTCTCCAATATGTGAGACCACAATGACAACATCGAAGAAATGTGAAGCATTTCTTAGAACCATTCATGATTGCAATAGTACAATTATCACTTTGCTTATTGAGGAAGCTTTTGTGCTAACATATATGATCTAAAAACTAAAACATATGTACTTCACACTCGAATCTATCTAGCCTTTAAAACACATGACCATATCTTGAAATACAGAGGAATGCCGAATGTATTTCAAAGCCTTTTGGAGCACATTTCTAAGCCACCGATTGTAAGAGATTCATCTATACAAGTTACAATAACAAAAAATGAATACAACATTCACATAATCATACACTTTATTCATGAGCAACAAAAAAAAACTATTATAGAAACTCATGAATCAAAACTCATATATAATACATTTCAATCATTATCCTAATTGTTATATATCCAACCATCACACACTGCCACCTTGCTAACAACAAAGATAATTATCATCAACAAATTCCATGCTATTTGGCATCAATGACAATAAAGAAAACTCCATAATATTGACATTAATGATAGCACCTGCAAGATACTTGCAATAATATGTTGGTGATTTCAATTCCTAAATCTATTAATGTTATTATGCAATTAAGCTTTATTAACTGAATGGTGCTTCGATAACATGCATACTTAATTATAAATTTGCATTTTTAATCTAATATTTATATAGTATAGTAGTTTACCTTTATATTCCAACAAATTAAGCATTTCCACTATACTAATAGTTAAAATATAGAATATAGCCACTAAAGTAATTATTATCGATATCATTCTTTTGTCATTAATTTTAAACCTACACATAACTAATTATTTTATTCAATTATGTACTTTAAGTTTGATTTAATTATTAATCAAATAATCTCTATCATATCAAAATGTGTAACCTACACTAGTAGCAAGCAATGGATTTCAGAAAGGTAGAATGAAATGTTACATAGAGTATTGCAAAATAAAACAATTCTTCAAATAAAAATAAAGTAAATAAAATAGTTAAAATAAAATATTGTTTATTATAAATCAAAATTTATGTCTATGTAAATAAAATTGGTTTGAAGTAATATAAAATAACTTATTAAATAAAATAATTTTATATCTTTCTAATCTAGTACTTTTCAAATGATTTTGTATTGAATCCTAAAATCGAGCCTAATTCAATATTCATATGAAAAAATAAAATAGCTTCTTAAACATATGTTTAAGTATCAACTCCTA
Source organism: Sequoia sempervirens (assembly GCA_007258455.2). Taxonomy (NCBI): domain Eukaryota; kingdom Viridiplantae; phylum Streptophyta; class Pinopsida; order Cupressales; family Cupressaceae; genus Sequoia; species Sequoia sempervirens. The sequence goes on from VDFB02263289.1 coordinate 141,110, forward strand.
ACATACCTATATAATTAATCAAAAAACATTTATTTTTATGCAATACAATTATTGTTATTCCACAAATAAATCATAACTTAAAAATAGCTCCAAACAAATCTCAATTTAGTGTCACATTAAAAAAAATTATAATGACAATTATTCATTCAAAATAACACTTCAAATACTTAAAAAATCTTTTGTTTCAAAAAATTCATAACATATTTAAATTTTTATAATTTATCGAAAAATCTTCCCTTCTATATATTACAATCTTACTGAATGTTTATATATATATATATATATATATTTGAAAAAGAACACATTATATAGCCATTAAACTATGTTGTGCTCTAACATTAATCTTTCTAAAAAGTACTAGGACAAAAAATGGGCATACGACAAGCAA
>VDFB02263290.1:0-15000 GCA_007258455.2 Sequoia sempervirens
TGATTGGAGCAATGAAATGTGAAATGGAGTGATGAATGCATGATAAGGAGGCGTTTTAGGGTTTTAAGAGCAATTTATTTGGTTTAAAAAATGTTATTTTTTTACTTTTTGGCTGCCTAGGTTCGCGGGAGTGTTTGGGAGCACCTAGGGAGTGCCTGGGCACACCCTGGATGCTCCCAATCGCTCCCCAGCCCGCTCCTGCTCCCAAACGCTCTCGGAGTAGGTTCTCTAGGCAAAATAGAAGAATCCGGTAACATAGTAAGATATCTAAACTAATATCCATAATAATTTAAGTATAATGGTAAAGGTTTTATCGAACACCACCAATACCACCTCCCAATCCCTCTTTGAGATTGATATCTCTAAGTGTCTTTTAGATAGATGTATTTTAAGATATCTATACTAATATCTACAATAATTTAAGCAAAGTGGTATAAGTATTAACAAAAACAAAATTATAAGTGTTACATGCTCAAACCTTGGGAGAATATTAAAATAGTTATAGCTCGATATTTTCAAGCTATACTCGCACATATACATAGATGCCTACATACATACATATATCTTGGGAGAATATCAAAATAGTTATAGCTAGATATTTTGAAGTTATTCACAATTTCACACACATATACATACATACATACATACATACACACATATAATAGATGTAATAATATAAGTTAATATATATTACAAACCATATGTCTAGTAAAAATAATATATTTACTGTTAAAGGAAGTTGAAATGAGGCAATCTATAAGGGCCACACCTCTAAGAACTTGTGCAATAGGACTTCAAGAGAAATTGGATAAGTAGATTTAATGTTTAACATTTGTGCTTGTGTTTTATATATTTCTCTTCCCATGTGATTGCCTAGTTGGCACATTACAATAGACATCTATATTAATTATGAAAGTATTAAATGAAGCAATCTTAGCTTTATGAAGGTTCATAAACAATTCTATAAGATTAAACAATCAAGCAACATAGTCAAGCGTTTTCTACAATGTATCAAAATGTAATGCAATGAGACCATGCTATGTGTAAAAAGGTGTAGTGAATTCAAAACCTTATGCAAAATATTATCACCACATAATTGTAGTTTCCCTAATGAATTAGCCCAACTTATCACAACAGCTATCATACAAAGTATAAGGTTGGAGGAACTAAAGCTGAGGGCTGTTCACTATCTTTGTCTCATTTCACAAATGAGAAGTGATCAAAACAATTTGTTTTCCCCCCCAAGCTGCTATTGTTGATTTTCAAAGGTTGCTGCATTCTTCTTTGAAGGTGAAGGCTACGAGAGAGAAATACCTACACCTACACAAGAGAAAAAGCTGAATGGGGAAGATTTATCTATCTGTTTGTTTTAGGATCAGAAATGAAAGCAATCAGAAAATGCAACACATAAGACAATGAACACAACAAGATACCCTGGGAAAACCCTCCTACTCGAGGGAGAAAAACCCAGCAAGAAATGATCTCTCTTATATATATATCAGATGAATAAGCGCATAAATCTGCTTACAACTCAGGCCTTACTCTACGAGAGAGAAATACCTACACCTACACAAGAGAAAAAGCTGAATGGGGAAGATTTATCTATCTGTTTGTTTTAGGATCAGAAATGAAAGCAATCAGAAAATGCAACACATAAGACAATGAACACAACAAGATACCCTGGGAAAACCCTCCTACTCGAGGGAGAAAAACCCAGCAAGAAATGATCTCTCTTATATATATATCAGATGAATAAGCGCATAAATCTGCTTACAACTCAGGCCTTACTCAAGGACGAATTAGTACACTTACTCAAGGACGAATTAGTACAATGAATAATTGCACCTCTCCTAGATGCAAAGATACAAATGAATGTAATTGTCCTTGAGATCGGACTGCTGCTACTAAATGATCTGCTGCTACAGAATGATCTGCTAATGATCTGCTGCTATGAGAATGATCTGCTGCTACAAGAATGATCTGCTGCTACAGAATGTGAATGATGAGAGAATGTTGTGATGTTTAAATGAATGATCACCACCTTGTATATATACAAAACTAGGTGACTTCTCATCTAGGTCAGTTCCCATAGAAGATGAGAAATATAAAATATTAATTGCAACATTAAGGCCGACCAGCCTTGAACTAAAGGAAAATAGCTCCTGAAGCTATAAAACACTAACACTATCAAAGGTTGCAAATCTTGTATTTTTTTCAAGTTTTGAAGAATTTTTTGAAAATTTTAAAATTTTTTTGAAGATTTTTTTTTTATAATATTTTTAAAAAGCTTTTATACGTAACAAAAAGATTATAATGCTTTTCTTTGTAATTTTTTTTCTGGTTTTGTTATTCATACAAAATAGTTGGTAGTTCTTGTTTAGTTGGCCCACATGTAGAGAGCTGGTTTAAATTTGATGCGGCATCACCACTTTGGCAACATAAAACCATGATTGGGCAGTTTCTTGGTTGTGGGGTTTATTGGTTGGCATTATAGCCAACATGAGAATGAGTATAAGAACTCGTATAATCAAGTGAAAACTCACCTATATGCTGTCATGTCCCCATCCTAGTCAGCACAGACTGGTGACGAGGTTAGCCTATCATTTCGATCCTCGTAGGCTGACAGGAGTGTTCAGAGGATCATCTGGGGCAGTTGCTCAGTGTTTGGTAGCTCCAGTTTTGCAGTTGTGTCAGGTTGGGCCTTCGCAGAATCTTCCAGTGAGCATTTTCAGGAACTTTCTATTTTAGAAAGTTAGGTCAGACGGAAGCTGCTATTTCGGGCAGGGCACCTGGTTCAACCATTCAGCTCAGAATCGACCCAGTTCAGCAGTTTGATGCTCAGACGGAGAAATAAGGAGTATTTAATGAATTATTAAATATTTAATAATGACTTTATATTCTTTTATTGATTAAATATTTAATTATTTGGCTTAATTATAAAGTATTTATTATACTTTATAATAAATTATTAAATGTTGACTTAATGAGTATTTTATATTCATTAAAAGAGGGACGCCAATAATTAATGTTTTCTCCTAAGTCTAAAAGTGCAAATTAAATCATTTATTTAAATGATTTATTAAAAAGGAGATGGGGTCGAATTTCTTCAAGGGCAATATATACCTTCTCAAGGCAAAATCGAACTATCCTGATTATTATTCAATTTTGTCTTTCTTGCTCTGAGCATTGGAGTTTGCAAACCCTAGGGTTTCTGGCAGACGATCGTTTCTGGAGAACGAAAACTCTTCAGAGATCAGGCAGACTGAGGCTGTGCAATACCAGCTGAAGCTTGCACTTGGTGGTTTCATACAGAGATCACAGATTGGATTTATTGAGTCAATTATTCAGTGTTAGCAGAGAATCTTCATCAGATCAATAAGGCGACTTCATCAGAGGACACTTTGCAGAGATCTGGCAACATTTCTTGGAGGCCGTACTTTGTCATTTATTGCAGCAGGCCGTACTTTTTCTGTACTTTTCCAGGCCGTACCATCTCTTCTCCAGAGGAACGCATATATTCATCAGCTTCTGGTGTTTGTGGCTTGGGCGCTTTGGATTGCTGAAGAGTTTGCATTGTTTTTTGTGAGCTTGGAGAACCTCTCTTATTTCTGGCCGTACCTTCTTCTATCTGCTGCAGCCGCCATTAAAGAGAAATCAGGTTTTTCAATAAATTTATTGTATTTCTTTCAGATCTCCATATTTATTATTGTAAATGCTCTGGAATCAACAATAAATGATGCGCCTACTGTTATTGAGCAAGATTTTAGCGTATATTGTGTTCTAGAATTTTATTTGAATTTTCCAAGCATTATTTAGTAAAATCGCAACTTTTGATATTCCTCTGAAAACCTCATAAAACACAAAAAAACCAAAAAATTGCAAAAACAACAAAACATCAGTAGGGTTTCGTATTGAGAACCATCAGGGTTCTGACATATGCTGTAACTGGCTTAGGAACAAAGAGTTTGTGTAGGGCCAAATAAAGAAGGGTTGCCAAAGGAACAAATAATGGGATACCGATATATCAAAGAACAATAGGACATTGACATGGTAAGTAACATATCAAAAGAAAGAGTACATCCTCTTTCCAAGAAAGGATTGCAAAAACCACCTAGTGGTTGAACACAACTAGTTTGTCCACATCGTTTCATGCCACCTTAATTTTTCTTGATAAGAGAATACTCCCTTTATTTTTCATAAAATGAGTGAACTTTGTACTTTTTTTTAGTTTTACAGAAAAAATTCAAGATTTTTAATTTTTTTCTAGAAAATTTTAGAATATTTAAAAAATATTTTATTCATAATAAAAGGGTTATAATGTCTTCCTTTTAAGTTAACACAATATAGGGATTAAATTTGTAATGCTTTTTTGTGGTTTAGTTATTCATACAAAATAGTTGGTAATTCTAGTTTAGTTAATCTGTATGTAGCTCATTTAAATTTGATGTATTGTTGCCTCTTTGGCAACGTACAACGATTGAGCAACTTCTTGGTTGTGGGGTTTATCATTGGCATTGTAGCCAATGTGGGAATGCATATAAAAGCTCGTATAATCGAGTGAAATCTCACCTTTACGCTATAACCGGTTTAGGAACAAGAGTTTGTTGAGGGCCAAATAGAAAAAGGGTTGCCAAAGTAACAAGTAATGGTATATATCAAAGAACAAGACACTGGCATGGTAAGTAACATATCAAAAGGAGTAAATCTTCTTTCCAAGAAAGGATTGCAAAAAACTCTTAGAGGCTTAACACAACCGATTTGTCCACATTATTTCATGCCACCATTATCTTCTCGATAAGAGAATAGCCCCTTTCATTTTTGTGAAATAGGCCCATTATAAAAGACTTTAAAAAATGAGTCAAGGAAGGTTGCAGATGAGAGCATTACTTGTTGCATTTATAGTAATGGGATTCCTTTCAACCTTGTTACATTATTATATTGGCAGCATATTGTGAGAACAATTGCCAATGTACCTATTGATTACATTAGTCTTGGGTATGAAAAGATGCAAGCCACCTTATTGGCTAGGGAAAAAGCTTTTGAAGAGACATTGTTGAGAGCTATCAAGGACACATGGCATGAACAAGAGTGTCCATCATTTCTAATCGATGGAAGGAATAAAAAAAATGCCAATAATAAATGTCATTGCAATGTCCCCTAAAATGGTGGTGTTTTTGAAGGTAATTGATTGTGAAGGGCAAGTGAAGGATGCAACCTTAGTTGCCAGTATCTTCATACAAGCCAATCAGGAAGAGGGCCTAGAAAGTGTTGTCCAAGTAATAATACACAATGCTAAAAATTGTAGGTTAGTTGGTTCAATAGTGGAGGGTGCATATGGGCATGTTTTTTGGATGCCATGTGTCCACTCTCTCAACTTGATATTGCAAAAGATTGACACAAATATCAAGGGAGTTAAAGGAATCTACATAGAGGCTAAGGAGATTCAAATGTTTGTGACAAATCATCATATGTCACAAGCCATATTTAGGACCTTTTCGAATGCGGAGTTATTAAAGGTAAACACCATGTTAGGTTGTTGAGACTTGATTTATGGAACATATAATCATTTTGTGATGACTTGTTAAGGTGTGAGAGGCATTAAGTTCCATGGTCATCAACACTCTTGGGAGTATGTAAAGGCAATTAGATATGGATGCAACCTAAAAATTCAAAGCATTGCTTCTGCATGACAAGTTGTGGGTTCATGTAGAATATGTTTTGAGTTTACTGAGACCATCATGAGTATGATTATGTGTGCTGATATGGATTGATCATGTTTGGATGAAATTCATGATGACATGCATTCTATGTTTGCAAAAATAAGGACCATAATACAACCTAAGGTGTATGATTGCACAAGAGCATTTTTCAAAATAGTGCAAAAGATTATTGTTGACAATTGGAAAAGTTGATCACATCCTTGTATCTCCTAGCAGCTACTTTGTCCCGAAAGTAGTATAGCATAGAGATAGTTTCCTTGTTGAGGAGGGTGGCACAACATAGAGATGAAGAGGTTGCTACAAGGTACAAGATTATGTTTAGTAGAATATTCCTTGATGTAGATATATAGAGTGTTGCCTTGAGTGAGTTTGACCACATCACATCTTCAAAGAATTTTGATGTTTCTATTCTTTGGGACAAGTGCAAGAAAAACACTCATGAATAATTAGTTTTGTGCCCTTTAAAATTAATTTTATTATTGATAATTAGTTTATAATTATAATAGTTAAATGTAGATATAGGGTATTAAATATTTAAAAATTATATCTTTTACATTATGTGATGCGAGAAGCACACATGCCACTATGGTGGCTCTATTTTAAAGTTTTACACATACATAATGTAAAAGATATAAATATTTTAACACCCTATATGCATTTTTAAATACTTTAGTTATATATTGCTTAATAATAATTATTTAAAATAATAGAATACTAATATTTTTATATAAATAAAAATAATTATATTAATTGTTATAATAATATAATATAATTGTATATTACAAATAATATCATATATTAAGTAATTAATAAAGTATATTATGCATGATAATATAAGTTATAGATATATATTGACATAATAAATTAAACTTTTTTAATTAATAATTATTTATGCTATTAATAATATATAGTAAACTAGCATAGATATCTTAAATACATCAATGTAAAAGACCCTTAGAGATATCAATCTTGAGGCACCTATCTAACCTATGTGACATTCAATGTAGGTGCCTTATAGACTAATATCTCGGGGACATCCCATAGCTATCCTTGATTATTAGTTTTGTGCCCTATACACAGTATAAATAGGGGGATGGATTTGGGATGTATAGGGAATGGCTGAACCTTCTCAATATGGCCGAGGATGCCTTAGACATCCCCCAATCCTGCCCGGGATGACATGTCATCCCCTAACTTGTGCAAGCATTTTTAATAAAAAAGGTTGAATGTTTTTGCCAGCCTGTTGTTATAAAGGGCAGTTGGGCCTTCATTTTTGAATATTGTAGGGTACTTGCATCTCATGGGAGAGAAAATGTGTAAAACTCATTTGGATTATAATTGATCACTGTTGCTGTATCTTTAGATATGCAATTGTGGAACATTAGACTTAGCTGTTTTGAATTAGGCATATGGAATAAAATATTAGACCACATCTTTGATTGGGTTATACTTGCAGTTAACTACAAGCTATCAATGCTTTAGTTATATCAAGTTATGGTTGTTTAAAGCTTATCTTAGGCCATGGCTCAAATATATGCTATAACATGTATATTTTGATGCTATTGACCAGTCATAGATGATGTTGATGCAGATCAACATGAAGTTTATAAATTGAGGATGGAGGCTAACATGTACAAAGCAACTGTTATGCATGATGCAAATACATGCTTAGGGCTTATCAAACATATTATTGAATTGATTTGAAACAGTGATTTTGTTTTACGAATGCATGAATATAAATATTAAATAAGTAAATAAAATGTTAGGTCCATTGTTTTCATGACGTTTAGGTACAATTTATATCCATATGTTCCATTTCTTCTTAATTTGGTGTTGGAGCTAATCTATACTATAGCTCGAATTTGACCAAACTCATTAAGGTGTTATTTCTTAAGATGAATTTTTTAGGTACATTTTTGTTCACTCTCATGTGGAATTTCATTTCAACTCTAATGTTATTTGATTCTATAATCTATATGATGAATGCCTTATGAATGTTATAATATGAAAATTTGAAATTTCCCTATATTTTTAAAATTTTCCCTATTTTTTAAATAGCCATCCCCTAAAATGGCCTAAAAAAGACCCATCCCAGAAATGTGTCCCCTCGCCCCTTGTTGTCCCTGTCTTGGAAACCTAGTGGAACATAGTATCTATGCTATTAGATTTTATATTTCTATTTGAGTACTCACTTAAGTTCATATTATTGTTATTTAACTTCCAATAAATTAGGCTCTCTTTTTTGGACCTTTGCTTTCTTTGATAGGTTAGGTTTTTTATTTTGTTGCATTTCTCTATTTATATGTTTGAAAGTTAAATATATTTCCAAATCCTAGCTTCCTAAACTTGATGTCCTTCTTTGCCTTACCCATGTTGATGTTATAGTAGTGGCGAGAGATTTCTTTCTCCCTTGAATTTAAAAATATAAAAATAATGTTGAGGCGGACGTACTATTTAAATGATTAATTTATTTTTCAAGGCCGACTTGATGAAAAGTCGTCTCACTTTTGAATAGTCATCTGCTTTGTGAAACAGGTTGACGTCTTATGAAAAGACATCTTAATGCATATATAAACAAGGCGATTTCCTCTTCATTGGCAATCCAATTTAATTCAAGTCAAGTTCGCACCACAAGTAGGAGTTAGATTATTTGCAGCAGATCGCCATTTTTTTTGCTTCAAGTCTATTGTTTTCAAGGAGGAAATATATTCTTTATATATTCACACCTAGGAGAGGTGCTATCTCTCATTGCATTGAATCAGCCTTGTGTTGGGCTAAGATTGTAAAGCAGATTTCTGCTCTTTCTTAATGAAATATAAGGATATCTTTGGCTGGGTTTTTCTCCCTCGAGAAGGGGGGTTTTCCCAGGGAATTTGCTGTGTCTTATTGTTCATTATTTTGTGTTTTTGCTAATTTCATTTCTGATCCTAAAACTAACATGGTATCAGAGCGGGTCTAAGAAAAGATCTGATCAGATTTGTTAAGGAGTTAAGTCAACTTTTCATCTAGGGCAGACCTTGAAGGTAAAAGGTTGCAAATTATTTCAGACCTAAGGGTAGATCTTTGAAGGTGAATTTGTGTGGAAAAAGAAGATGGTGATCGGTGTCAAGGTAGAAGATAGATTTGATGAAGCCACAAACTTCAACTCTTGGAAACCCAGGGTACTCATTGCATTAGAGGAGAATGATCTTCTTGATTTTGTGGAAAGTGATATGCCGGAGCCTTCCGGTGATACTGAGAAAATCTAGTGGAAGAAAAATGGCACGAAGGCTAGAAAGATCATGATAGACTTTGTGATGGATCACATAGTTCCGATCATCTCTAAGTTGAAGACAACTAAAGAAATGTTTGATACTCTAAAAGGATTGTATGAGATCAACAACACCAGCAGAGCCCTTGCTTTGAGACAACAACTTCACCATGTATAAATGGCTAAAGATGATTCAGTCATCTCATTCTTTATGAAGATTGCTGATTTGAGAGATCAGTTGAGCACTATTGGGGATATAATTGCAGACAAAGATCTTGTTATGTTGGCACTAAATGGTCTTCCTCAAACTTGAAAACCCTTTATTCAAAGCATTAGTGGGAGATCTAAGTTGCCCAAGTTTGATCGTCTTCGAGCTGATTGTATTCAAGAAGAGTCCAGGTTGGCAGCAAGAGGAATTGGGCGAAACTATCATGATGTAGAAAATCAAGTTCTTGCTACACACACTTCTAGAGAAAGAGGCAAAGGAAGAAAGAGGAATAGAGACAGAGGATCAGATTTTGCCCCAGAACCGAAGAAGAAGAAGGATTTCTCTCACATTCAATGTTACAGGTGTGACAAGTATGGTCACTTTGCTCGAGATTGCAAATTAAGGTCTACTCAACATGTTTCTTCTGCGGAAATTGACATAGGGACATCTTAGAAGGAGCCAAGTTCTAAAGTCAATTTAGAAGGGTTCTTATTCTAAAGTCAATCAGTTTCTTCGAAGAGGAGTAAATAACATTCAAAGGGAGTTTGACATACCAAGAAAGGCAACCTTGGACGAGGAGGTCAGGAGGTTGATGCCAGTACTTGGAGCTTCAGAGGGAGTCACATCATCATGAAGATCTATTGTAATGTATATTTCTCTGTGACGGAGAAGTATGAGGTGAAGCCCTTGTTAGTGTATATTTCTTTGTGACGGAGGAGTATGAGATGAAGCCCTTGTTAGTGTATATTTCTCTGTGTTGGAGAAGTATGAGGTGAAAGCCCTTGTTAGTGTATATTTGTTTGTGACGGAGACGTATGAGGTGAAAGCCCTTGTTAGTGTATATTTCTTTGTGACAGAGAAGTATGAAGTGAAAGCCCTTGTTAGTGTATATTTCTCTGAGACAGAGAAATATGAGGTGAAAGCCCTTGTAGTGTATATTTCTCTAAGACGGTGAAATATGAGGTGAAAGCCCTTGTAGTGTATATTTCTCTGAGACGGAGAAATATGAGGTGCGAGCCCTTGTTCATCTCTGAGACTGAGATGAGATGTCATGTTGAGAGACTCCATGACGACATCATGTTGAGAGACTCTGTGATGAACCCTTTGTACTTGTGTTTTTCCACACATGGGAGTAGCCATGTGTAATGTCCCCATTTTGGCCATACGCTCTTCGTTTGGTTTTAGCCTATTTTCGGAAATCCATAGGCTACTCAGATGTGCGAATTTAGGGTTTCCACTTTCATTAAGTCTTGCTTCCAGCTCAGTTCTGCTTTCTGTTGGTTTTGAGGTAAACTTACTATTTTTGGCAGTGGCTATTTTTAGTAAGTCTAATTTTGGCAGTGGCATCATCAGCAGTTCAACTCAAGTCATCTTGTTATCCATCAGTTTCAGTTTGGCTTTGGGTTTGGTTTTCTTCATGAGTTGAGTTTATACTTAGTCAAATTTCATGTTTCTCAGTTGTACCCCACGCCTAGGAGTAATAACTTCATGTTGTTTTAAAAGAGGGGCCATTAAGGTCAATTGTGCATTTAATGATTTATTAAATGCTTTATTGTTGCAAAGTGAAGTTGGACGCCTAAAGGAGGTTGAGTAATATTTTATTATTTCAAAAAGTAAAAGGCAAAAAGGTGGCGTCCCTTTTGGAAGTTGAAGTGATTCAACTTCTTGGAATTTGAAGAGTTCTTGTTGCTTCATTTGCCAACTAAAGCTTATATATTGCTGCTGTTTGAAGAGTTGATTATCCAATGTTTATGCTAATGTTATGCTGTCAAAATGACAACTTGTTTAATACTTCGAGGGATGCTTACCTCCTAGTTCCAATCCAATTTCGTGTTTGAAAGACAACACTAGTTGGTCTTATTGCTGCTTCTCAATGATACTAGCAGATTGTGCTTCAAAGTTGGTGAATTTTGGTGAGAATTTCAGTTTTAATGTTGCTGGTGTATACACAGCTGAAGGTGTTTTTCATTTACAGCTTTTGATGTGAATTTATTTTGGTTATGGGTATTTGATCCTTGCAATTCTATGCTAATGGCGACCATATTTGGAGAATTTCAGAATTTAATTCCAAGTATTTGATTTTTAGCAAGAGAAATCGCCCCTCTTGAGGGCCGTACCATCTTGAGAGTGCATTGGGATTCGTGCAAAATAATATCTTGAGTTTTGATGCAGTTTTGTGGTTTGAGTTTGGGCGCCTATCCTCCAAAGAGACTTTGCATTTCGTTTCATTCAATTCAGAGGTATATTGAAAGAGTTATGAGCATTTCATTGTTTTACAGGTGGCTGGTTTACAGTTTCAGTTTGCTGGTTTTTATTATCAGACTTCAATAAGTTCAGAATTTGGCTTCAATTTCAGTCTTTGAGAGTTATATAAACTAGCTAAATTCATCCTTCACATATTTGCATTCATTCTTCTATTGTAACACTTGTAATTTGCAGTTTTTCTTAATTGTAAGGTTGAGAATTAGTAGTACTAATCCAACCATTTATTTACTGCATTTACTTGTGATCTTTAATGCAAATATCATAACCCCTGGATGGTTTACCGCCAGTGTGGAGGAATCTGATTTGTATTTATTTTCTATCACCCACTGTTAAGTGGAGAATTCCCACTGTTTATTGGATGCCCGCCGCAGCAGAGGAATTAGTTTGGATTATGTTGTTTTCTTCCCCCCACTGTTTAAGTGGTTGAGCGGATTTCTTCATGGCTGGTTATCCGCCTATTTGTTTCAGTTTTCATTTAATAACTCCGTCATATGTTAGCACCTCGCTTTCAATGGGATCTTGCGTGCACATTCTTGACGTTGAGTTTGTTTCATTTTAAGTATTGTTCTTTAATTTCTCCGCCATATGACAACACCTATCCTTCCTTGGGATTGAGTGTGCATTCTTGGCGTTGAGTTCTTTCAAGTTTGGATTTCAGTTTTGATGCTAACGCTAATCCATTGGCGTAGTGTTGGCTTGTGTTATGATAATTCAAAAAAAAAAATAATGGGGAATATTTCACCATGGTGGATGTCATGTTGAGAGATTCCATGACGACATCACGTCGAGAGACTCCGTGATGGGCACTTGTGCACATGTTCCTTTCCACTCATGGGAGTAACCATGGTGGACGTCATGTTGAGTGACTCCATGACGATATCATGTTGAGAGACTCTGTGATGAACTCTTTTCCACAAATGGGTGTAGCCATTGTGGGTGTCATGTTGATAGACTCCATGACTTGGATATCTGGAAAGATATCTCCCTAGCTAAGAGGGAGTGTTGATGTTATAGTAGCGGTGGGAGATTTCTTTCTCCCTTGAATTTAAAAATATAAAAATAATGCCGAGGCGGACGTACTATTTAAATGATTAATTTATTTTTCAAGGCTGACTTGATGAAAAGTCGTCTCACTTTTGAATGGTCATCTCCTTTGTGAAAGAGGCTGACTTCTTATGAAAAGACATCTTAATGCATATATAAACAAGGTGATTTCCTCTTCATTGGCAATCCAATTTAATTCAAGTTCACACCACAAGTAGGAGTTCGATTATTTGCAGCAGATCGCCATTTTTTTTGCCTCAAGTCAATTGTTTTCAAGGAGGAAATATATTCTTTATATATTCGCACCTACGAGAGGTGCTATCTCTCATTGCATTGAATCAGCCTTGTGTTGGGCTAAGATTGTAAAAGCAGATTTCTGCTCTTTCTTAATAAAATATAAGAGATATCTTTGGCTGGGTTTTTCTCCCTCGAGAAGGAGGGTTTTCCCAGGGTATTTGCTGTGTCTTATTGTTCATTATTCTGTGTTTCTGCTTATTTCATTTCTGATCCTAAAACTAACAACCCACACCCAAAAGACACCTACACCAGAACCTAACTTTTTTTAACCCACTTTCCAACGAAAAAGTGTTGGGATGTGATTTAATGTTTGAAGAACTTCTTTGTCCTTCTCAAGGATTGCAAAGTGGGTAAAATTAAATTCCACAATCTAGTAGGTTCTTTCCTAAACCTGCCCCACCTTGAGAGTCGAATCCTTAGCACAGGCATATTTTAAGCACGAGTCTTAATGCCTATAGCACAAGAATGAGCAAAACTGTTACTGGTCATTATTGCTTGATAGTTGTTATTTGGGTCAAAGTTGCGCTCTAACTTGCAGGTAGGATGAAGTTATGAACAATATATAGAGGGAGGATTGGAACGTATTACATATTACATTGATGATATTGTGATTGGGAAATTTAGACTTGAGTTCTTTAGCATCAATTGCTATTTTTAGCGTTAAACTTATGAGCAGCCTTCTTTATAATACTAGGGACTAAATGACGAGGAAATTGAAGACAAAATATGGATAGTAGATTGATTGAGATTATTGTAGAAGGTAGAAGTGAGAAAGATACAAGTTTTGTGATCAACATTAGCAAAATTGCAAATAAATATATGCTAATGATTTTTATACAAGGCTCAAATATTCCTGCATATTAAAAATATTAGGAAGTACGTATATCACTTCCAATTCCTGTTTTTGGGCTGCAAATAAATATATGCTAATGATTTTAGATGCTTTGTATGGATAACCTAAAACAAATCCAACCCCCAATTTTTTTTTGCTGAACAACCGATCCCCTAAACCTGAACCTGAACCTGTAACTTAGAGAATAGGTATAGCCAAGTTGGTTTTATGCATTGTTTTAAAATGTTCTAGGTTGTGATCATTGCTACATTTGAAATTTGCTTAAGGGGAGTTGACAGGGCCTTTGCCATTCCATCTAGCAATAGGGACAACCCAATGCCTTTTAGGACTTGTGTGTGGTAGACGTTCAATGGCCAAGAACAAGACTAGGCAGGAGAATAAAAAATCTATCCCTGCAGTTGTTAGTTGATTTCCACTTCAGACACAGACAGATATTTGATGAGATTTGCTTCCAGTCTTCATTGGCACATGCTTTTGGGGTTCTATTTGTCCTTCATTGCAATTTGTTAGTGGCACAGTGCATTGTTTTGTTTTTTGCTTTTTTTGTTTTTTGCTTCTAGGGTTCTTTCTTCCTAGAGCTTTCTATTGTTAACTGCTGAATCCTCTAGTCCCCTTGACCCACTTTTTGTCATATGAGGACATTAATACAATATTTTTCTCTCTTTCTTTCTTGTCTCCATACTAGGTGCTACCACATTGGCACACTCAATTTTTATGTTGTTCAATTTTGATTTTGGTGAGATCTGTTCCAAATAGAACTTGATGAGATATAATTTATGCAATTACATTTGCATTTTACATTCAATCTTATTATTTTCTGAAATTTGGTGCATTAATATTGATTTTGTGATATCACCCCTTTTACTTATTGCCATTTGATGCTTCTAAGTTCTCTATGTTTCTTTGTTTGTATCTACTGTTGTTTTGGGAATCTCTATTTAGATGTGCGCTGGGAAAGACTAAAGAATATATTTATCCCCAAGGGTTAATTTTAAAGCCATCTTTGTACTGCTGTTGTCTCTAAAATATTGATTCTATTATTTGTAGTTACATTTCTATGTTGACTCCATTACCTTCAGAATAAGTTGTCCGCTTGATGTCTTAAGTAAACATTTAAGAAATCTCTTGTTGGAACTTGTTTGAATTTTGTGTGCTGGCAGATGAGTTGGGTTGCAGGGTAATTTGGAAGAAGTTAATATATATCTCAAGCTAATGCTCTCTTTGATCTGCAGATTTCCAAGTTACAAGCTTCTGATTCTGCAAGCTCTGATATTAGCTGGGCTGAATCTTTTGTGATTGGAAGTTGTGTTGAGGGTGAAGTTCAGGAAATCAAAGAATTTGGTGTGATTGTAAACTTAAAAGA
>VDFB02263290.1:17500-44836 GCA_007258455.2 Sequoia sempervirens
ACAAATAGAAAATAAGTGACCAGGATTCTTTTTACAGAAACAAAAACCAAAATCATTGAAATGCAAAACATCTATCCCATCAATACCTTAAAACATTGAATAAAGTTTTGGTAAAGTGCCAAGAATAAAAGTGCTCTACGTCAGGAACCTCAAGGGAAACAAGAAATCAACTAGGAGCTCAGAATCGAGACACAGAATGAAAAGAAAGCTTGGTAAGTCTGTAAATATAAGGCTACAGAAGATATAATACCACATCTAGTTAGCAGTGAGCTGCTTCAAAGAGAGTAAAAATATTGGATATGCTTATATTAGAAAACATGGGGTGTAATAACAAATCCATTTTAGCTATCATTTAAAAAAATGAAAAATAAAGAACTAAAATTTTCATCTTTTAGGATGTACAAGTTGCCTAATGTGTATGCTCCAAATCTTGATGCCATTCAAATGTAAAGCTGTGATGCAATATTAGGATCAAGTTTCAGAGGAAATATGATCAAATTACATGGAGATAGCTTACATAGACATCTTATGTTGATACAAGAGCAGAAAGTGTGGATTAAAGAGGGAACCATTGCTTTGTGGTTTTCATCAAACAAAAAATGAGAAATGTAAGGAATGCAGAGTATGAAAGGAAGCAAGGTATGCGGAAACACTTTCTAAACTAACCTACGAGAAGAGTATTGTGCAAACTTTATGATCTTTACAATTACAATAAATGGAAACACATCCAATAAAGATTATAGCATAAACCACTATACCATAACATGAGGATTTATTTGGGGAAACCTTTTGGGAGAAAAAAAATCATACTCCAAAAGTGCAACCACTTGTATTATTCAACAACAACCACAATTACAATACAATGAGGCTATGCATCTTGTAAATTGTAATCAAAATTTATCAGATTTTAATCCTAAATGTACCTATGGAATTCTAAGCATGAAATCCTGTTCTTACTTCTAAGTCAGATTTAAATTCTATATGTCCAAATGTACTGATTGCAAAACATTTATCGATTTCTATCTTCTGCAAGTAAGGGAAAGAAGTCCCTTATATATGATGAAGACGCGCCTCAAGGAGAGACGCGTCTCATGAGAGGACGTGTCTCCACAAAGTGAAGACACGTCCACTCATGGGACGTGTCCCTTGAGTGCGCGGGCTTCTTAACCAACAGAAGCCATTCGGATTTAAACAAAACTATTAAGAGTGTTTATTCAACAATTATTTATAAGAATTCGATTTATCTAGTTTCGAATTTTGATCATCTTCAGAAATTCGAATATTTAATTTGAAGGATTTATATTTTAAGAATAGTTTAGGTTAAATATAAATGATGATGATGCATGAATGCAATCATCATTTATATCTGACCGAAGCTATCTTAAATCAACACTCCCTCTTAGCTAGGGAAGATATTCCAAATTAAATAAGAGGAGATATCACCTACACACGTGATATCAAGATATGATATGTTTTCATAGGATTGTCAAGTCACATGACATTCTTCATAATCACATCTTCATTATGGTATGTGCACTGACATGAAGTCACATGATGTCTACCATAATAATTCATGGCATATCCATAGATGTATATAGTCATCCACCATGATTATCTCTTAAGGATCACAATGATCTTCAAATAACATCAAGTCCATGATATTCATCAAAGTGTCCAAGAGATACTATCATGACATGTCCATAGATAGCAAGTCACATGATATCTATCATGATAGTTTAATTCAACATTGTAGAGTCGTCACTTTACAATGTCATATACAAGTGTTCATTATTAGAAAGATCGTCACCTTTCAATAATGCACACAAGGGGAGTAGGCCCATAAAGTCATGGAGTCACACACATGACAAAAGAGTTTACACATTAAACATCTTTATATATTAGTACAATTTTATAAACAATTTGTATTTCAAACATAAATAACAAATTACATTTCAACCACACCAAGTTTCTTCCTGAAGTGCTCCACTTGATTTGGGAGAGAGGCTTGGTGAGAATGTCTGCAGTTTGATCATTTGTACTAATATACTCCAACTGAATTACTTTCCTTTCCACCATATCTCTTACATAATGATAGGGGATCTCAATGTGCTTAGATCTATCATGAAAGACAGGATTTACAGAGAGTTTGATGGAACTCTGATTATCACAATGAATAATTGTAGGATTCAAGGGCTCACCAAAGAGTCCCACAAGCAATTTACGAAGCCAAACTGCTTCTCTTGCTCCCATTGAGGCTGCAATGTATTCAGCTTCTGGAGCTCAGGCAACTCAAGATTGTTTTCGCAAATTGAGGATCATAGCTGATCCTAAATCAAGCAACAACCTCGACAGTAAGTTTTCTCTCGATCGGGTTACATCACCCCAATCAATCGTGAAAATTCATGTAGATCTAGTTGATCATTCTTAAAGAAGACCTATCCAATAGTGCCTGAAAATATCTCAATATGTTTCAGCTATTATGAATTTTCATTCAAGGCAACCGGCTGAGAATATCTATTGCATAGCAAATATCGTGTCCGGTGGTTGACTGATACATCAAGGATCCAATCATCTGCTTGTAAAGGGTTGATCTGCACACTGATCTTCTATCATCAGTTTCTTTTCAATTCCAGAAGGTTGGTTTCATAGGTGTAGACATCGCCCACAATTCAACATTCCAAATTTCTTCAGAATATCAATAGTATACTTCCCTTTGTTTAGTATAATGCCTTCTGATTTCTGCCATACTTCTAAACCTAGGAAGTAGTGTAGAATGCCCAAGTCTTTCATGTCAAATTCAGAAATTAGATCCTGCTTCCCTTGAGCAATGAGGTGATCTTCTCCTGTTATCAGCAGGTCATCAAAATATAAAATAATTATTAGCATATCACTTTTAATTACCTTGAAGTAGAGATTGGAGTCAGCATCATTCTTGGAAAATCCTAATCCCAAGAGATAGCTGTCAATTCTTTCATACCAGACCCTGGGAGCCTGTTTAAGTCCATAGAGGGCTTTCTTCAGTCTGCATACATGTGAGTCAAGTTTATGTATCACAAAACCTTCAGGCTGTTCCAAATAGACTTCTTCTTCAATGGTTCCATTCAGGAAGGCAGTTTTCACATCCATTTGATGGATCTTCCAACCTTTAGCTGCTGCAATGGCTAACATTGCTCTCACTGATGTGTAACGGGCAACAAGTGCAAATGTTTCTTCGTAATCAATGCCTTCCTTTTGAGAAAAACCTCTTGCCACAAAACGTGCTTTATGTTTTTCTATACTGCCATCAATAGTATGTTTGATTGAAGAGCCATTTGGAAGAGACAGATTTCTCGTCTAGTACTGTATCCCATACATCATTCTTAGAATAGATTGAGACTGCCATTGCATCCTTCCATGCTTGATGCCTGGAAGCTCGTAACACGATAGTTCGAGCTTATGATGTTGCTCATTAGAGCAACAGCTAGAGAAACGCTTCGTCTTTACTCCTGCATCGTCTTTGGGTACGTATGATCCTCTATTTCTTGATCATCTTCTTGGCCCAAAGTGGTCTCTTTTCGCTGTCATTTGTATTCTCATTTCGCAGAAGGAAGTTCATGCACGATGCTCCCTCCTAATCTCGTGAGCAGTTCCATTTCGTACCTAGGGAACAATTTTCAGTCTCACTAGAACTTTGCCCTTTAGTAACGCCTTTCAAAAGAGTAACATCTCCGCTTTCAATTCAATTTGATTCCGCCCGGTGTGAATATCCCAAAGGCCCTGAGTGTTTCAAAGATATCCCATAAATATCCTTCTTTTCTGAAGGTTCAAGTTTGAATCTCTTCTCCCTTGGGCACATGAATATAGACGCCAAGAACCAAAAATCCTAAAGTGACTAATGTCAAGTTTTATGCCAGTGAAGGCTTCTTCAGGAGTTTTGTTATCAAGATGAGAATGAGGATATCTATTTTGGATGTAGACAACAGTCCTAGAGGCTTCTACCTAGAAAGAGGTTTCAATGTTTTGGTCAAGCAACATTGCTTTGGCAGCTTCTACAATGGTTCTATTTTTTCTTTCAGCAGCCCCATTTTGTTGAGGGTTGTAGGCCACTGTGAACTCCCTCTTAATTCCAGCACTCATGCAGAATTCCTTAAAAATTTCAGAGGTGTATTCTTTCCCATTGTCTGTCCTTAAGGTTTTTATTTTCTTCTCGGAGAAGTTTTCCGTAAGTGCTTTGAACTCTTTGAACCTTTTGAGGATTTCTATTGACTCTTTACACTTAAGGAAATAGATCCAGGTTTTCCTAGAGAAGTCATCTATAAATATGACATAGTATAGAAATCCTACTTTAGAAGGTACAGACATGGGTCCACATAAGTCAGAGTGAACCAGATCTAACACATTTAGGGTTTTGCTCAAACTAATGGGAAAGGATCCCTTTGTATTCTTTCCTAAGGCACAACCTTTACCAGTTCCTTCATGAGATGGTTTTAACTTAGGTAAGCTTGTTACAAGTTTTTCCATAGAAGGTAGGGCATGGAAATGAAGGTGTCCTAATCTTCTATGCCAAATCTCATTTGACTCAAAGGTGTCAAGGGTAAGGGCTTGTTTAACTTCAGTGCAAAGTTTGTAAAGGTACCCTTGTCTTACACCTATGGTTTGGACTTTCTTGATAGTTGAGTTTTTAGGCCATGCTAGAACTTTTCCATCCATAAATGTAACCCTATATCCATTGTCTTCAAGGGCAAAGATGGATATTAGATTCCTCTTTATTCCAGGTACAAATAAGACTCCAGTGAGTTGAAGGGAGAGACCAGATTTCAATGTGATGGAACAAGTTCCAACCCCTTTTACTTGATGTGTAGAGTCATCCCCAATTGTTACATCTTCATCAGACTCTTCAGACATAGTGTCTAGATGTTCTCTAAACCCTGTGATGTGCCTCGAAGAACCACTATCAATTACCCAGTTGTTGAAATTGTTAGATACTTGACTAGATAAGGCTGAATAGAACACAAAGTTCTCAGATTCATGATCTGAATTTGTCTTTCCTACTTTGGCAAAAGATGCTTGTTTCTTTGATCTGTTAGGGCATTTCATTGCATAGTGGCCATATTGATCACACCTAAAGCATTGCACTTGAGAGATGTCTTTCTTCTTAGAAGATCCCTTTCCATTGGAATTTCTCTTTCTTTTAAAAGATCCTTTCTTGTAGGAGTTTTTCTTATTCCTTTTATTAGACGATGTGGTGAGTACATGAATGTCTTCATCTATGTTTTTCTGTTTATTTTCTTTTGAGAAGAGTCTTGTTTCTTCTTGAAGGTAGTCAGTTCTTAGCCTGTCAAACTTAGGGAATTTAGATCTTGCACTTATTCCTTGAACAAATGACTCCCATGAGTTTGGTAGGCCTCCTAGTGCAATTAGAGTTAACTCTTTGCTATCAATCTGATATCCAATTATGGATAATTGATCCCTTAGTTCAATGATCCTCATGAAGTATTCATTAATGGACTCTCCTTTGTTTATTTGAGCATTGTTGATTTGCCTCTTTAATGCAAGAGTCCTACTAGTGTTGTTGATCTCATAGGCACTCTCAAGAGATTTGAACATATGATATGCAGTTTCATGTTTTGCTAGGATGGGCACTATATGATCCCTAACTGCATCTACTAAGATTTTCATGGCTTTTTCATTGTTTTCAATCCATTGAGTTTTCTCAGGATCAGCCTCTGGTTCCTTTTTATTTTCTCTCACAAGTGAGTCTAATTTATTCTCTTTAAGGATCATCATGATTCTAAATTTTCATGATGTGAAGTTGTATGCTCCTGCAAGACGATCTTCAAATCTGATCACACTTGACATTATGAAGAATGTGATGTGAATTCGATTTTTTGAAAAATACGAATTTTCTAGAGCAATCTGATATCTAGATTTGATTTGGATTCACACAACCTGGCTCTGATACCATGTAATTGTAATCAAAATTTATCAGATTTAATCCTAAATGTACCTATGAAATTCTAAGCATGAAATCCTGTTCTTACTTCTAAGTCAGATTTAAATTCTATATGTCAAAATGTACTGATTGCAGAACATTTATCGATTTCTATATGCTGCAAGTAAGGGAAAGAAGTCCCTTATATATGATGAAGACGCGCCTCAAGGAGAGACGCGTCTCATGAGAGGACGTGTCTCCACAAAGTGAAGACACGTCCACTCATGGGACGTGTCCCTTGAGCGCGCAGGCTTCTTAACCAACTGAAGCCATTCGGAGTTAATCAAAACTAATATGAGTGTTTATTCAACAATCATTTTATATGAATTCAATTTATCCAATTTCGAATTTTGATCATCTTCAGAAATTCGAATATTTAATTTGATGGATTTATATTTTAAGAACAGTTTAGGTTAAATATAAATGATGATGATGCATGAATGCAATCATCATTTATATCTGACCGAAGCTATCTTAAATCAACACATCTTACATGAGTATCACCAACATGCAAATTTGGAGTGATTTCAGTAGCATAATAGTACTTGCATAAACACTATAAACAACCCAATGCCATCTGCAAGTACAAGCACTGATATATAGCAAAATTTCAAACTGGAAACCATGAATGGTTTATGAAAATGATTTGCAAGTCTCAAGATGTATGGCACCCAAAAGTATGGATCTAAATTCCAATGCCCCTTTTTGGTTTTGGTCCTCTTGGCTATTATTAATAGATTCTTTACAACATCTCATATGTGATAAATGTCATATTTGACCACCCAGACTTGGGTGGGTGCTTGAATTCGTCTTCATTCCCAATGCATAAAGATGCCTCATGACAAGTGTCCAACCGTGTTATAATGCTGGTCAAGATTTCAGTGTAACCTCGTGCTTACATGCTTTTACATGTCATAAGAATCTATCATAAGTAACACCAGTAAAGATGTAATGACCTGGGCCAGTTTTCTATACCCAAATTTCACAATTTTTACCAAGCTTGATGTCCGGGCATTTCGTCAAACAGTTCATTTGCATACTTGTTCACAGATGTCTCTTGATCACAATGTTTTATGATGTTTTGTCGATTGGTTTTTGGAACACGTTGATATTACATAAGCATTTATAAACTTAATTTAATGTCCATAGAGTTGACAGAACAATATAGCAAACAGTTTGCATTCAAAACTGTGACTGAGGATATTAAAGTAATGTGACAGTCTGCTGTAATGAGTGGCAAATTACAGAGATAACTTTGTAATAATTCCGACCTCAATAAATGATAGATAAATTGACTCAGAATCAGCTTTGGCAAGGGGCGCTCACTTGCGCCAAGACTTTTAACAGTCTATAATTATCATGCCCAGCCTCCAAACTGCTATCAACTCCTTCCAAATCCTCCACATCACCTCCAAGAGGAAACAACGACTACCATGGGGTTGCTCTAACGCCTCAAATCTGCCCAGATTATCATGTCTATCCCTGTATATGTGGCCCCTAGCAGGAACGAGCTCTCCCATCCTCTTTGTGACTGATATCAGCCAACTGTTGTATGAATTTTTGTAATCCTCAACTCCCTTCAAGTCAGCACTCAAACTCTCAATGGATAAGTGGCCAGCAAAAATACATTCCCTTCGTTCATTTCACTAAAATTTCAATCACCCAGCTATATATAAAATTTCGTTATTAGAAATGGTGCCAAAACTTCTCCTGTATATGATATCAAACTAATATTCAGTCTTCACCTACAAATTGGAGAAATAATAATTTTGTTTTTGCCTGCAAACCTCCAAAAATTATACAAACTTCAATCGCTCATGCTCCTTGTGATGTCCCCTCGCTAGACAGTTCTCGGGAACAGTGTGTTAGCCCTTTATTGGACCCTTGTGGGCTAGCCAGCTTGGTTAGAGGGTCAGTGGTACATTTTGGAGAGTTGGATCGTTTTGGTTTTCAGAGCTCAGTGACTGGTTCACAGCAGGCGTTGGCATATCAGGAGTCCACAGCTTCTGACGGCACGGGATTATCCTGAGTTTTGAGCGAGTTATGGAATTTTAAGTGATTAAGTTAATTATTTAACTTAATGTGTTTTATTAAAGTCACATCGACTTTAATATATTTAATATCACTTAAAAAATGTTCAAAAGGAGATTTAATATTTTAATGACATAAAATATTAAAAAGGTGCGCTCAAGTATTAAATGAAACTATGGAAAAGATTTAATACAATATTAAAAGATTTTAATGAGTGAAAAGCCGTACTTTTCTTGAAATGCGTGCCAATTGGGTATAAAGCATTTCCCTGGCAAATGAAACTCATCTTTTGACTATTTCAATTTGCCTTGTGCTATTTTCTCCTGTGCATTCTCCTGTGACCAGGGTTTGAACATTTGTCCATTGAGGAACGATAACTCTTCAGTGTTGAGTGCTTTTGAGGCTGTGAAAGATCAGCTGAATCAGTACAGTTGAGAGCTTCACACAGAGGTTCTACAGTTGCAGACAGAGATTATATTTATACAGTTGTTTGTGCTTTGTAATAAGTGAGGGTTTCTTCTTGGTGGCGCTTCCTACATCAGAGTCAGAGGCCTCCAGCAGAGTTCCTTTACATTCTTTCCTTGGCTGTACATTTACCTTGGTTTTTGTGCCTCTCTAGAAAAGGCGTGTGAAGGGTTTTAGAGAAACGCCTTCCTTTTTGATCATTTCAGTGCTTCTTCTTTGGCGTCCAGCATTTCTAAGGCATTGTATCCAGTTTCTGAGCAGAAGAAATGAGTTCTGGAGATCTGGCGTGCTCATATGCTTGATTTCACCTTTCCGGCTGTAGATCTGGCAACTTCTTTATTTAAATAATCTGGAGCTATTTTGGTATGTGTATCACTTGCATTCTATTTGTCTCTATATAATAATGCAATCTACACTCTCTTTCTGAAGCGAATAGTGTTAATTTTCATTTTATGAGCAAATATGATGTGCGCCCCTTCTCTTCTGTCTATTAAGAATTCTCTAAAAAAAACTTAAAATACATATAAAGACTTAAGAAAATTGGGGTTTGAGGTTGAGAGCCAGCAGGGCTCATCACAGTGGTATCAGAGCTCACATCCTGCCAGCTTGTGGGGTTTGAGAAATTTATGAAGTCAAACAAAGAGGGTTTTAAGGTTCTATCTCAAGAGGTCCCAGAAATCGAGGTACTAAAAACTTTTCTCAATTACTCGCTTAAGCATCGTGATAAGAATTAGATTGTGACAATATATTAACAGGCTAAGAGAGAAGTTCCCGTGAACACGGAGGAGAGAACAGTATGCATTATTCTTCAACAACTGCACGACGTTCAAAATTTGACAACATCAGAGCTCTGGCAGTTTGGATCCGATCGAGACGGCGTGATTCACAGAGAGCCCTTATAGAGTCATAGCTCCAAAGACGTACTCTATGAGAGCTGTCCTAATGCTCACACGAGATGATGCCGAGGAAGTGGACAAGTTGAACAGGGTAGAGATTAATTTGGTGACAATATTATGCGGCTGGTATGATGAGTGATAATCATACCGAGGGTTGGATGAGCACTAACTTCGATGCATTCAAGGAGCCGTAAGAGAGAATACACCAGCTTGTAGGAACGATAAATGACACAATCGTGAGTGATCTCGCATTGTGCTACCAAATAAACTACCTTTAGTTCACCAGGATACAAAGGGTAGAGTTACAGCACGTCTGCTAGTAAACTTGATATATTCCTTGACTACGCCCATGCCGAGGAGGATGCTATCGCTTGCAGCACTTCATCTTGATGGCGTGGCACATGACTGGTGGATTCATGGTATGACTACTCTTCATCATGACAGGATTACCTCTTACCAGGAGTTTACTGATAGATTGGTAGAGAGATTTGACAGAAGGGATCCTGAGCTCTTCTTCAGAGATTTGGCACAACTGAAACAGTTAGGTAGCTTCGAATCGTACATTGGTGAATTCCAAAGACTATCTGTTATGGTGACTGGGATCTTAGAAAGAAGGCTAATCATCTTGTTCATTGAAGGTCTTTTCGAGCCCATGAAAGGTTGGATAAAAGCATTTGATCCACCTACTTTACAGGAGGCAATGAGGAAAGCTCGCAGCATGGAGCTATCTACACCTCGTAAGCCTTGTAGCTCGAAGCCTACCACCTCATACACAGAGAATAAATCAGATCCAAAGAAGGCTGATAATGCAGATCAGAAAAAGAAATTTGCAGCCCCTTTAGATTGAGAAACAATGAATGATTTACGAAGAAGAAAACTCTGTTTTTACTGTAAGGGTCTGTATGACTTTAATCATGACTGCCCCCTCAAACCTAAAGGGCAGAACAAGCATATGGAGTGGTTTTACGAGGGAGAAGCCTTGACTGATTTTTCTGATTAGCAAGCTCCAATCTATGATACAGATGGAGAAGAGTCAGAAAATGAGGCAGAAATTGCAGTGGAAACAGAACTTAAGGAGGCTCATATGTCCAGCATGCAGAAAGAGGGTTCTTTCAGACTCCGTGGGATCCTAGCTGGTCAAAGGGTCATATCCCTTCTAGATACAGGTGCAACCCACAACTTCATCGATTCACGGTTAGTAGAGAAACGGGGAATTCAAACTCAGCAGTTTGAAGGCATATGTGTGAAGGTTGCAGATGGATACACTCTCAACTGTGAGAGGATGATACCTGACTTGCCTTTGAAACTTAACAATTTTGAGTTCAAGGCAGATTTTTATGTTGTAAACATGGGAGGTACAGACATAGTTCTAAGCATGAAGTGGCTTCATGCAATAGGTGAGTTCACGCTTAATTTGCGTGACATGGAGATGAAATTCACCGTTGATGGCACAAATCATATTCTAAAAGCCATCAAGGACAGCAACCTCAGAGAAATTTCACTCCGCAGAATGGAACGTTTGATTCGTAATGATATGGTAGAGTGGGCTGCTGAGTGCAAGCTAATGCCTTCACAGTTGGATCAGGAAGCTTCTTCATACCATCCAGATGTGCAGGAACTTCGAATCAAACATGCGAAGGTGTTCAGTGCAATTCCACTTGGTAGACCTCCTGATAGAGGTATTAAGCATATTATAGAGCTGGATGAGGGCACGAAACCGATCATGATTACTCCTTACCGGCACCCCAAGCGTCTGAAAGATGAGATTGAGAAAACTATTCAGGAGCTTTTAGCTATGGGGCACATTAGGCCGAGGAAGTCACCCTTTGCTTCATCGGTTGTTTTGGTGAAGAAAAAGGATGGTACACTCAGGATGTGTATTGATTACAGAATGCTCAACAGAAGAGACATTGAAGAACAGTATCCTATTCTTGATAGATGAGTTGATAGATTTAGCCTATGGGCTTGCCATTTCAAAGATTATTGACTTGAGGACAGTATCATCGCATTAAAGTCCAGAGGAGGATATAGAGAAAATCGCAGATTGTGATGTCATCAGGACATCTTTGATTTCTTGGTTGTTATCTGCTTAACCAATGCTCCAATGCACGCTTTCTACCACAATGAACAGGTTTTCCATCACTTGAGGAAATTTGTATTGGTGTTCTTCGACGACATCCTGGTTTATAGAAAATCATGGGAGGAACACATGGTTCACTTGGATGAGGTGCTGAGTATACTTGACAGTAAAGGAGTCCAAGTGTGCTTTAGGCATGGCAGAGCTTTTATATCTGGGTCACATCATCAGCAGTGCAGGAGTTAGCATGGATCCAGAGAAGGTTCGAGCCATCATTGATTGGCCTACACCTGAGACTTTGACACAGCTCAGGGGTTTTGTAGGATTGTGTGCCTTCTATCGTCGGTTTGTTAGTGGGTTCTCGCGGCATGCTACGCCACTAACTGATTTGACTAAGAAGGGTGCTTTTGTGTGGACACCACTAGCGCAGGCGTGCTTTGAGAAGTTCAAACTTCTCATGACTACGTGTCCAGTCTTGGCTCTACCTGACTTCACTAGACCCTTTGAGTTACATTGCGATGCCAGTGGTGAGGGTATTGGTGCAGTTATCATGCAGGATCGACACCCGATAGCTTTCGAGAGCAGGAAGCTAAGAGGTCCTGAACGGAGCTTTAGTATCTATGATAAGGAAATGTTGGCCATCATGCATGCCATGGCCAAATTCAGGCAGTATTTGATTGGTAGTAAATTCACTGTGAAAACCGATCATAATAGTCTGAAGCATTTTCTTGGACAGCGAGATCTTAATGAGAGGCAACAAAAATGGGTCAGCAAGCTTCAGTCTTACGATTTTGACATCTCCTATGTCAAGGGCACTCAAAATGTGGTTGTTGATGCTTTATTACACCGGTTTCAGAGGACTGGAGACATTTGATAGTGGCAGAATATGCTAAGGACCCATGGGCCTCTAGCATAGTAGATGGATCAGTTTTGGATGACAGGTATTCACTTGTAGATGACCTTATCATCTACAAAGGAAGGATTTTATTGGTCCCAGGTTCTGCGATGAGGGACAGAGTATTGAGGTCATTCCATGATTCACCCATGGCAGGGCATCCCGGTTACTTTAAGACCTATAGGTAGGTACGGGAGAGATTCTCTTGGAAGGGTCTCAAGTCTTATGTTCTCCAGTATGTCAGGGAATGTCTTGTTTGTCAGCAGAACAAGCAAGAGCACACATACCTTGCAGGTCT
Source organism: Sequoia sempervirens (assembly GCA_007258455.2). Classification (NCBI taxonomy): domain Eukaryota; kingdom Viridiplantae; phylum Streptophyta; class Pinopsida; order Cupressales; family Cupressaceae; genus Sequoia; species Sequoia sempervirens. Next base: position 30,134 of record VDFB02263290.1, read on the forward strand.
ACTACAGCCGCTTCCTATTCCTGAGAGGAAGTGGGATTGTTTGTCCATGGACTTCGTCATGGGCTTGCCAAAAGCTCAAGGGAAGGACTGTATTTTCGTGGTGGTAGATCGATTGACGAAATATGCACACTTTTTCGCAATCACTACTACACACATGGCTACTCAGGTGGCAGATTTGTTCTTCTGAGAGGTATTCAGGCTGCACGGTTTACCTCGCAGTATAGTTAGCGACAGGGACAGCGGATTTATGAGTAACTTCTGGTAGGAGTTATTCAAGCTTTGTGGGACAGAGCTCACCCCTAGTACCAGCTACCACCCCCAGACAGATGGGCAGACGGAGATCGTCAACAAATGAGTGGAAGGGTACTTGCGTAACTATAGTCCAGGGCAGCAGAAGGCATGGGTGAGGTGGTTATACTTATGTGAGTACTGCTACAACACCACCCATCACATGAGCATCCAGATGACACCTTATCGAGCATTATATGGATACGATCCTCCGAGCTTTCTTGACTTATTGCTGAGTGACAGTAGAGTTCCCAGTGCTGGTGATTTATTACAGGAGAACTAGGATGTTATGAGGGCACTCAGGGAGAATATACAGAAAGCCCAAAATCAGCAAAAACAATATGCTGATTAGAGACGAGTAGAGCGGTCTTTCAAGATCGATGATTTGGTGTACCTGATGCTTCAGCCGTATAGGCAGTCTACCCTTCGTAAGAAGGGCTCCGAGAAACTTAAGCCGCGATACTATGGGCCTTTCAGAGTTGTCAGACGTGTGGGTCAAGTGGCTTATGAGCTGGATCTTCCGGTGGACAGTATGGTTCACAACGTGTTCCATGTGTCGCGCCTCAAAAAGGCGTTGGGACAAAACGTAATTCCTTCTATTGATTTGCCACCCCTGGATGATGAGGGGAAATTAGTTTTGATACCTGAGGCCATTCTGGACTCTAGAGAGTGTCATCTTCGGAGGCGGGTCATCAGGGAATACTTGGTTAAGTGGAGGGATCTACCAGCAGAGGATGCGACGTGGGAGAGTGACAGTATTCTTCAACATCCGGCTTTGAGTTTGCTTGTGGACAAGCAAATTCGGGGAGGGCAGACTGTGATGTCCCCTCGCTAGACAGTTCTCGGGAATAGTGTGTTAGCCCTTTATTGGACCCTTGTGGGCTAGCCAGGTTGGTTAGAGGGTCAGTGGTACATTTTGGAGAGTTGGATCGTTTTGGTTTTCAGAGCTCAGTGACTGGTTCACAGCAGGCGTTGGCATATCAGGAGTCCACAGCTTCTGACGGCACGGGATTATCCTGAGTTTTGAGCGAGTTATGGAATTTTAAGTGATTAAGTTAATTATTTAACTTTATGTGTTTTATTAAAGTCACATCGACTTTAATATATTTAATATCACTTAAAAAATGTTCAAAAGGAGATTTAATATTTTAATGACAAAATATTAAAAAGGTGCGCTCAAGTATTAAATGAAACTATAGAAAAGATTTAATACAATATTAAAAGATTTTAATGAGTGAAAAGCCGTACTTTTCTTGAAATGCGTGCCAATTGGGTATAAAGCATTTCCCTGGCAAATGAAACTCATCTTTTGACTATTTCAATTTGCCTTGTGCTATTTTCTCCTGTGCATTCTCCTGTGACCAGGGTTTGAACATTTGTCCATTGAGGAACGATAACTCTTCAGTGTTGAGTGCTTTTGAGGCTGTGAAAGATCAGCTGAATCAGTACAGTTGAGAGCTTCACATAGAGGTTCTACAGTTGTAGACAGAGATTATATTTATACAGTTGTTTGTGCTTTGTAATAATTGAGGGTTTCTTCTTGGTGGCACTTCCTACATCAGAGTCAGAGGCCTCCAGCAGAGTTCCTTTACATTCTTTCCTTGGCCGTACATTTACCTTGGTTTTTGTGCCTCTCTAGAAAAGGCGTGTGAAGGGTTTTAGAGAAACGCCTTCCTTTTTGATCATTTCAGTGCTTCTTCTTTGGCGTCCAGCATTTCTAAGGCATTGTATCCAGTTTCTGAGCAGGAGAAATGAGTTCTGGAGTTTTGGCGTGCTCATATGCTTGATTTCACCATTCCCGGCTGTAGATCTGGCAACTTCTTTATTTAAATAATCTGGAGCTATTTTGGTATGTGTATCACTTGCATTCTATTTGTCTCAATATAATAATGCAATCTACACTCTCTTTCTGAAGCAAATTGTGTTAATTTTCATTTTATGAGCAAATATGATGTGCGCCCCTTCTCTTCTGTCTATAAAGAATTCTCTAAAAAACTTAAAATACACCTAAAGACTTAAGAAAATTGGGGTTTGAGGTTGAGAGCCAGCAGGGCTCATCACACTCCTACATGAAACCTATGTTATTCCACCTGCAATAGGCTAGGGTAGATATCTCATCACCGAAACCAATTCCCTTAGGGTTTTCGTTCTAGGGTTTGCTCATGCTAGAAGCTCAAACTCCACAATAGAGAAAATAAACAAGCATAACGAAATGAGCCTTAAATTCACTTTTAGATTTTCCTAAGGAGCTTTTCTGAAGGTAATTTTAATTTCCCGCTCAAAATATATCAATTAAAGCACTTTTTTTAATTTTATTTATAGTTCATCAACAGGAATTACATCTTACATTTTTAGTTACATACTCTGCCTGATAAGGCGTCTGATCATGCTTTTCTACTTCATACAAAATTGAAATCTATAAGATTGCTATTTATACAATTTTAATGCCTATACATCAATCCAACCTATACAAAATTTCAGTCTGTACAGCTACTTTAGCTGCTCTTGATATGGTGTCAAGAAGGAAACAGTAGGTAACTTCGACATATTTCTGCTATCACAGACTTCATCCCATTCAAAGGGATCAATAACTGAATTGTCAACGTTGGGTCTGGCCACTTCCCAGGGGTCTTGCTCATCATTGTTAACATCGCATTTCTGTCCATGCAGCCTTTTTTTGCAGTCCTCCTCTTTGCCTCTGCTGTTATATTTCCTCTAAAACTTTGTATATTCCTCCCTGAATGGCAAATTGTCTTCGCCATTGAACTGCCAGAGTCTTTATTTTTCCTCATTCCTAGCTTTCCAAATAAACCATAGTATCTCTATAGTAAGTGATAGCCAAAACAGATTTGCATCTTTTCCAATATTTACAATTTGCCCAAATAAGATTTCATGTTTGTTAATAGAATTCAGATTCTCCCACCCTATAAGATGTGCACAAAACATTAGGCATACTTCTCTTGCAAAAAGACAATAAAAAAAGATATGGTCAATAGTGCCAGGTTTTTTGCATAAATCACAAATTTCTACAGAATTACCAGGTAAGGAGATAGGTAATTTTTTAAGTATTAACAACCATTTAAAACAGGGCTTTTTTGGCTCAATTAAACTGTTCCAGTTCCATTGAAACACCTTTACCAGATTTTCTCAATTTCTTTTAGGTTCCAGCATTTGTTCACATGTTCAAAGATGCAATTGGATAAGCTTAGAGTATTGCAATTTTTTTGCTTTTAAGGTGTCTATTCTGGATCCATCCTCCCAGTTGTAGCAATTCAAGTTATTGTTTCCCTGTTTATCACAGCAGTGAATATCCTTTGATGGTATATTCTACCTTTTGCATGAGTCCCTGAGAACTATATATGTTCTCCATTGAGAGTTAGGTAGATTGTATTCAATTTTAAGAGAGTCCCAAGTTTTTAATTGATATTTATCTATTATATCCTTGAAGTTTTTGATCTCTTTTTTGGCCTAGGCTTCTGCTGAGCAACCTTGCAGCAGAGCTAAGTGTTTCCCTTTATGGGTTAAATTCCACCAAATTGATTTATTCATACAGTTTATAATATTACTTTTATCTAAGTAACTATTACTAGCAATTTTGGATTTAACCTGTTCCCATGCTTTCCAGATTGTTTTGAAAACCAAGGAGCCACTGGAGGAGACTGGGAAGTCACTAAAAAGAAGATCACAAATACGGGTATCCCTCTAGGATTTAGCATTTTTGGGGACAGCCCTTTCAATCTTTTCTTGATAAGTACCTTCCATGGTTTATCCCCCTTGGCAGAGTTTGATATCCACTTGACAGCTAAAGCAATTCCTTGCTTCTTAATATCCTTCAGGCCTAACCCACCACTCTGCTTGCCCACACAACACCATTTCCAACACACAACATGCTTCTTTTTTTTCCCTTCTCCATCAGACCATAGGAACTTTCTTATCCTATTTTGCATTTCCTCCACCTGGTAGCTGCAGAAAAGCCATGCCAATGAGTAGTACAATGTGTAGGAGGACAAGATATTTTGGCAGACTTGAAACCTACCTGCCAGGGATAGATACTGTTTGTTCCAGATATTAAGTTTCTTTTCAATCTTGCTTTTGACCCACTTCCACATGTCCTTTAGACATGGGCTAATTACAAATGGGATTCCTCAATATCTAACTTTCTTGCATGGTCCACCCCATTAGATTTTGTACTAAACCAATATGAGGGGCAGCTTTTCCAACTTAACACGATTGATTTTGCTTTGGAAATTTTTGCACCAAAAGCATCACAAAAATGCTGAGATTAAAGCACTTTTATAAAGTGCCTTTATTTAATTATTTGCATTTGTGACATAAGTCACTTTTAAATTCACCTTATAAATAATTAATTTAAGTTTTATCGACAACTTAACAATTAATTATTTAATCATTAAATTATTTCTCGCACACCCAATTGAAGATATGAAAAATACAGATAATGTTCGTAAGTGAAATCTGAAGGCACCAACATACTTAGGAACTCATTGGAGATCCAACTTACTAAAAATAGATACTTTCCAAAAATAGAATTGTCTTCCAAGAAGTTTGGAGTGCACTAAAAATGGCAAAATCGCTCCTGGGAAGCATCAATAGAATCAACATGATGCCCAAAATTCAATGTCGGTAACTGAACTCCAATTTGATAAGGATGTCACTCTCCAAGAAAGTTGGAGTTCCTCGAAAATTTTGGGAAGGCCAAAAAAATGGACATTTGAAAAGACTAGTCAAGATGATCTTACACACCTTTCAAGTTGCACACACATGGAAATACATGCAAATTCAAAGTGGGACACCTACCTCCTCATATGAAGACAAAATTCACTAAAGAGTAAAATAATGTCACCACAAAATGGGACACCAACTTCCCCATGTGATAGCAGAAGCACTAAAAGAAGAGATAGTGAATGCATATGAAAGTATTAAATTTGAACATTAGGAATGCAAGGTTGAGATACATTTTTTGAATGTGATCCCACTTGTCAAACACCTTGTAAGAGAAAAAGGAAAGCCTCCAACACTACACTAACTTACAAGGTTTGTGAGACTTATAGACTCATTGCACCGACTTAACTTATTTGTGCTCAAAGGATTTGTCAACAAATCTATAACATTTGTCAAAGTATCAATTTGCTCTAGCATCAGCCTTCCATCCTCTACCATGTCACAAACAAAATGTTATTGGGCATTGATGTACTTAGTCCTCACATAAAAGATTGGGTTCTTTGCCAAGTATATGGCACTCTGATTGTCATACAAAATTGTAATAGCCCTAGGATTTAACCCAATGGCTTCCTTATAAGCATGAATGGTTTCCATTTGCTTTGCTTCTGTAGTGGTCAAAAAGACCACTTGCTTCTCTACTAGTCAAAAAGATCACAACCTACCACTTTGTAATGTCCCCTTCTCGAGCATGATCTTTTCAGTTGTCTGTTGGCCTATTCTGGAGACCCGTAGGCTACTCGGAAGGTGAAATTAGGGTTTCCTATTTTGGTGGTTGTTGTTGCTCAAAATTTGGAGTTTGGTTTGCGGATTCTTTCTGGGTTTTCAGAGAGCTTCGCAGTGGTGTGACTTGCTTTGCGTTCTGAGCACTTTCTGGAATTTACTATTTTTAGTAAATTCTATTTTTGGCAGTGGTCCTGTTGTTTTCGGCACAGTTGGTTCTCTTCTTCAGCCAGTTTAGTTGGTTTGATCATTTTGGCCTTGTGATGCATTTTGGAGAGATAAGTTCAATTATTTTAAATAATGTTATATTACCCCCTTGGCCTAGTCTTATAACTTAATGTTGTTTTAAAAAGTGGTCTTCAAGGGTGGGCGCCTCATGGAGGTAATTTTATATTTTATTAGGGTCAAATTAAAGCTTGAAGTTTGGACGCCTATTTCATGAAGGGGTGAATTAAAAATAAAGTCAAAAGTGAAGCCTTGAAAAGGGACGCCATCTCTTGGAGGGAAAAAGGCTTATTTCAAATTTGAATTTAGGGCTCCTCTTCTAGAAGCTTTTGGAGATTCCTTGCTGTGCCTTTATAAGGTGACCTCTTCTCTTCATTTCATCATCTTATGTCTTGAATATTGTTATGCTGCCGAAATGGTGCTGGAATTGCTTCGAGGAATGAATGCCTCCTAGCTTTGGCTCAACTTCGTGGTTGAGAGATAGCATCTAGTGGAGAAGTTTGCTTGTTGTTGAGAGAATTTTGTAGTGAGGTTTGCATTGTAGCTTGGGTTTGCTTTTGTAGTTCAGTTTATTGCATTTCATATCATTTTCTGGAGTTGCTGATATCATAGCAGATTTGTAGTTTTCACTCATATCTTTGAAAATAAAAATATATTCGTTCTGGGTATTGCATATTTCCTTTTCTCTAGGCTGGGCGCCCCTTTGTGCCAATTTGCAGATTTTATTATGAACAACTTGAATTTATAAAAAAAAATCGCCCTTCTTGCCAGGCCGCCCCTCTTTGAAGTGCATTGGGAAGCGTGTTAAATAAATATGTGGGTTTGAGTGTGGTTTCTTGTATGCAGCTTGGTCGCCCTTGTCATAGGAATCCATTGCATTCGATTTGAGGTCATTTGGTTGAGTATTGAGGGAGTAGTGAGTAATTTAGTGGTTTACTCTGTTGCTGTTTTAGCATTCTAAGAGCAGGTCTATCACAAATCAAAACATTGAGATTTGGTCTTTGAGTGGAGTTATTGGTCTTGGTGCTATTGTTAAGCAAGGGAGAGTCTTCTAATTTGTTGCAACACTATTTAGCTCTAATCTTATGCTCTTGGCAGGCATTCTCCATTATATTGTAAGCTGAACAGTAGTACTGTCAGCGTTTCTTCTAAACTTGTTCTTCATGCTTTGTAATACCCACTGAATAAGTGGAAGAGGCTGGCTTGCCGCCTATTTACTTTTGAATTGCATTGTAGTACTTAGCATCTCCGCCATATGGTAGCTCCATTCCCACTTCGGGTTTGATAGCACATTCTTGGTGTTGAGTTTACTTTCAGCACTTGTAGTTGGTAGAGATCCTCTGACCATATGCTCGTCCATCTTGGGCACATTCTTGGTTAGAGTTACCTTTCAGCATGCATTGAGATCCTCTGACCATATGCTCACACCTTGCCCAACTCGGGATCCTGGTGTACATTCTTGGTTAGAGTTGTATTCCGCATCGTTTTGGTTTAAGTGCTAACCCTAACAGATGTGTGTTGCATTGCTTATTGTATTCAAAAAATTAAAAAATTGGCTCGGAATATTTCACACTTATTCATCCAACTGATAGCACCACCAAATATAGTGAATACATATCCACTAGTGGATTTTTTGTTTTCAACATCTCTAGCTGACTTTGAATCCATAAATCCATGAATGGTCCCTTGTAGAATAACTATGATAGCAAATGGAGTGCTCAGAGGCACCCCACAAATACTTGAAGACCCTCTTCATTGCATTTCAATGTACTTGTCTGGGATTAGCCATGAAATGACTAAGGACTCCCATTGCTTGGGTAATGTTTGGTTTTGTGTAGACTATAACATACATCAAAATCCCAGCTACACTAGCATAAGGCATTCTTGCCATATTCTCCATTTCACTAGGAGAAGTCAATCATTGCTCAATTGATAACTTAGTTACCATCGAAATAGAAACACACAATAGTTTGCAAGTTGACATGGTGAATCATTTCAACATTGAGTTCACATACTTATGCTAACCCAACCAAAAATTTCTATTAGCTCTATCTATTTTGATCTTACTTTCTAAGATGAACTTGACAACTCTTATGTCTTTCTTCTCAAACTATGCTGAAAGTTGAGACTTCAACTCACAAATCATATTCTTCTCATTAACGAAAAATACCATATCAGCAAAATATAAAGTGATAACAAGGAAACAATCATTGTCCATCTTGTAGTAGATGCAATGATCCAATTTGAATCTCAAAAATCCCAATCCCAACACAAAAGAATCAAACTTTTGGTACATCTTAGGTGATTGCTTAAGACTATACAAATATTTATTTTACTTAAAAACTGAATTTTCTATACCTTTTTCAATGTAGTGCTTTGGTTGTGACATATAAATCCCTTTGTCCAAATAACCATGAAGGAAAGTATTTCTCACATCCATCTCCTTAACTTTAAGATTAAAAGCTATTGCAGTAAATAATAGAAATTGAGTGGCTGTCAACTTAGCAACTAGAGAGAAAGTCTCACCAAAATCAATCCCCTCAACTTGGGAATATCCCTTCACAACCATTCTCGCTTTGTACTTCTCAACATTTCCATCTAAGTTGATTTTCTTCCTCTCCTTTACATAAACATGTATGCGTCCATTAGGCAAAGGTACTACGTACCATGTGTTATTTTTATTTAGTGTAGCCATCTCCTTATTCATGACCACTTTCCATGTCTTTTCATTATTTGTACCCATAGTTTCCTTCACAGTCGTAGGCTCATCAATGTTAGTAATCAAATGAAAAATATATTTCCAATCAAAAGGAGTATACGATTTTGGTTGTTATCTTTGCCAAGTGGACCTCCTCAATGAGTGAGGAGGGCGATCTATCTTTTCTTCAAAACTCTCTAAACTATTTGAGCTCTCCTCTTCATGTCCTTCAAGGCCTTCAAGTTCAACCTTCTTTTCTTTGGGGTTAGTCGAACGACATCATTGCTTTCATTCTTTATTGACTACAATATTGTGGAAGAAGGTTTTACTTCTCTAAAGATAGCATTTCTACTTTGCAATACATTTTTGGCAACAAGATTCCAAAGCTTGTGCGCTTTCACACCAATTCCATACTCAATGAAGAGACATTTTAAAACCTTGTTTTCCAACTTAGATTGCTTTTTCTGAGGCACTTGCAAATACATCACAATAGAAAACATGAAGATGTTTGAATAAAGGCTTTTTACCCAATCACACTTTCACAAGAGACTTCTAAAGAAGAGCTGATATAGGAAACTTGTTAACCAAGTAACAAGCCATGGAAATTGGTTTTACCCAAAACTTTTGTTCGAAGACAATCCCATTGAGCATACTCCTAGCACTCTCCATCAATGTCCTGTTCATTCTTTTTGCAACTCTATTGTCTTGAGGAGTATATGGAGCTATCTTAAGGGGTATATGGAGTTGTCTTATGCCTTTATATGCCATGATCCTTACATAATCTATTGAAATCTTGCTAAGTAAAACTCATTCCCATTGTTAGCCCTCAAAATCTTAATCTTTATATCAGTTTGGTTTTTTGCAAGAGCCTTAAATTCCTTAAAGCTAAGATGCAGGGTTCGTACCCGTAGGCCCCAAACCCGGTTTGGGTTCGTCTGCGGGTACGTGCTGGGTGCGCACAGGGTGTGCGCCTATCATTGTGGGTTTGCCAGGGTGTGCACACTCGTGTGCCCATGTGAACCCACAGTGCAGGGTGCGCACCCAGCACGAACCTGAGCAAACCCACAGGCCAAGTTAAAAAAAGTGGGCCCAAACTTGATTAAAAAACTTTTTTTTTTTCATTTACTAAAACAGCCCAATATGAGGCCTTCAAACACACATACATTTCATTTTTACCTCTCATTTTACTCTCACCATATTTTCTCTCCATCTTGACATTTTGAAGGGAGGTGATTGTATTCGAAGGAGATCAATTGTGGAGTGCCAAATAGCTTCAACAAAGGAGATTTAAGTGTTTAAGGTATGCATTTAAACCCTATTCTTTAGTCTTTTGATGAATTTTTTTAGGTTTTTGATGGATTTTTTCAAGTTCGTGAAAAAGTTTTTCAAGTATGTTTTTTTTCATTTTTTTTTATAGATTGCAACAATGGCGAGTAGTCAAAGTTCAGTGGGTGGGGAGGGAAGTCAAAAATTCAAAATTGAGAAAGGATCTCCTTTATGGAGACATACCGCAAGAATTTCACAACTTCCTAGAGGTGGGGGGTTTGTTTGGAAGTGTAATTTTTGCAATGCACAATATAATAGCTCCTATTACCGAGTGAAACTTCATTTTATGGGCCCTGGTGGTAAAGGGATTAATATGTGTGAGGGCCTAGATAAGAAGGGGTTGCCTGTTGTACAAATAGCAGGATTTATAAAAGAACAAGAAGATGCTGACAAATTGATTGCAAAAGGAAAACAAAGTGGTTATAGTTTCGGAAAGAAAAAAACAATGACATTACCCTCTCAGACAGTTACGGCCTCCAAACATCCCTTCTTTCCTATGCCCTCTATGGAAGATGAAGATGAAGAACCGCAAATCACCACTCGCAAGAGAGGTCCATTGGAGAGGGCATTTAAAATGGAGGCAAGAGATATTGCTGAAGAAAAAATTGTACGTTGCCTCTATGCCAATGGTCTTCCATTCAACTTGGTGAGATCACCATATTGGCGGGACATGGTGTTAGCAATAAATAGTGCACCTCCTGGTTTCACAAGTCCTAGGTATGAAAAGGTGCGCACCACCTTATTGCAAAAAGAGAATCTATAGAGGCCCAACTGAAACCAATTAGAGATTCTTGGATTGAAATAGGTGTATCTATTGTTTCCGATGGATGGAAAGATTGCAAAAACCGTCCATTGTAGTGTCCCCCAATGGGGCAATGTTTTTGAGGGTGGTTGACTGTGAAGGGGAAGTGAAAGATGCAGAGTTCATTTCCAGGATTCTCATTGACTCCATAGAGATGGTGGGTAATGAAAATGTTGTCCAAGTAATTACGGACAATGCAAAAGGTTGCAGGGCTGCAGGTGCTTTGGTAGAGGCTAGATATGAGCACATCTTTTGGACACCGTGCACCGTACACTCCCTCAATTTGGTGATGCAAGCAATTGGCAACCAAATAGAGTGGGTGAAAGAGATATACCAGGAGGTCGAGGTGATCCAGATGTTTGTGACAAACCACCATATGTCGCAAGCAATTTTCAGAATTTTTTCAAGATTGGAATTGTTGAAGGTAAATTTAATTTATTTAGTTTCAGTTATGTCATGTTTTACATAATTGAATAAAATATTTTTTTGCGTTATTTACATATTTTAAATGTGTTATTAACTTACTATTAACATGTTCTTAGGTTGCTGAGACCCGGTTTGCATCTCACACAATTGTTTTGAGACGACTTGTGAAGGTGAAAGAGGCATTGAGTCAAATGGTTATTAGCAACCAATGGGGTATATGGAAGCAATCAAATTAATAACCATTGGGGTATATGGAAGCAATCAAATTCAGAGAGGGCCCAAAAGGTCAAGGCATTGATCTTGGATGATGATTGGTGGGATCGTGTGAATTATGTATTGGAGTTCACTGAACCTATCATGTCTATGCTTCGGTTTGTTGATACAAAAGGACCATGCTTGGGGGATGTCTATGATAGCATGGACACGATGTTGGAGAAAATAAAAATGGAAATACAAAAGAGAGAGAATGATCCTGAAGACATCTTTTACAAAAGGGTGGAAGCAATCATTCTTCATCATTGGAACAAGATGACAACACCATTGCACCTCCTTGCATATGCCCTATGTCCGAGTACTATACCACATAAGTACTTTCTATCCCAGGGAGAATACTGCCATATAGAGATTCTGAAGTTGCTAATGGGTATAAGAGGGCATTTAGTAGACTCTTCACTGATCCAGAAGTGCAGACAAGTGTTATGAAAGAATTTGGATTGTTTATCTCAGGAAAAAATCATACCCCTTCTATTGTCATAGACCAATACAAAATGGATGCTATTGCATTCTGGTACCTCAATGGTCAAGATTATATGTACCTCCAACCTCTTGTAATCAAGATCCTCTCACAAGTAAGTTTTGTTTTTGCCACTTGTATTGTAGAATTTAACACTTAACACTATTGAATTTATCTTGCAATTTTTATTTTTAATTTTGTTGGTTTTCTCTCCAGGTTGCAAGCTTTTCTGCCACTGAATGGAATTGGAGTACATACTCCTTTATCCATTCAGTGAAGTGTAACCGGTTGGCTGCAAAAAGAGCTTAAGACTTGGTGTATATTCATTCCAATTTGCGTCCTCTGTCACATAAGGATCCTTTATACAAGCAGGGGGCAACAAAGCTTTGGGATGTAGCACCTGAGTCTGCTGACTTGGATGCAACCATTCAGGATCTTGCTAGAGCCACTATGGATGATGTGGATGATAATGATGACATACTACATGGTGCATCTAGTGCAAGTGGAACCACTTTGGGTTCAAATGATGATGATCTTGAAGTTGAAGCCGCTGAAAATCCAAGTCAGGATTTTTTTGATAATCCTTTTGATGATTGATGAACAATGAACATTGAATCATGTTTCATGAATTACATTTTTTAATTCAGTAATTGTGATGATTTCCATTGGAATCATGAACATAGACGTATATGATATCATTGATATGGCTTATTTGAATATTTTTCAACTCTCAATTGGCATTTAATAGTTATCTTTGGCATTTGGCATTGATCAATGATCAAGTATCATTACTATGAAATGATTTAGTTTTACAATTCTGTACCCAAACCCTTAAAATTTTTTTTCACATACCCACATACCGGGTTCTCATACTCGCACCTATCCCTGAACCCGAACCGGTAACTTAGCCTTGAACTGATTGAAAACTTTAAATTTACTTTTAAGGAAATATATCCGTTGTCTTTCTGTTATAGGCATCAATAAAAAATACATAGCAAATAGATTTTGAAATTGAAGGAACATTAATAGGACCAAAAAGATTAGAATGTATCAAGTCCAACACCCCAAAAGTTTTATGCGACTAGACTAAAATTGAGCGTGGTTTTGTTTTCCTTATATGCATTTCTCATATAAATCAAATTTTAAGTTACAACCATTCAACCTCTCATCAAGATTTTTACTTTTCAGGGTCCTTAGACCCTTCCCATTATGTGGTTTATCCTTTGGTACCATAACATTCTGTTCTCTATGGGAAGCTTAGTCTCCAAATTATGAGCACCCATCTCAGCTATATGGATCTATTCCTTGCAAGAATATAAGAATTGTTACAGCAAAACAATGCATGTATCTAGCTAAAATAGAATGCCCATATGAACACCCTTAGCAAGCACGATTGCCCCCTGTCACCATCTTGCACCCTCCACTTGAGAAAACAACTTGCACACTAGAATTATTAAGTTTACATATGGAAAGTAGGTTTTGTCATCTCCAAGGTACACTTCCCCACCATCATATTCTTCATATTTTGAGAAGCAACCTTGATGTGAGGTAATGTGGAAAGAGGTACTAGAGTCTATCAACCATGCACAATTTGATGCATGTATAGCCAAGGTTGCAATGAAAGTATCGCCATTTTCCTAGGAGGATCAAAATCACTCATTTTCTTCTTTTCATCCTTGCAATCTCTTTGGAAATGGCTAGGCTTGCCATAGTTCTAACATTTAGCCTTGGAATTACCAAGAGGTTTAAATCTCCCATGGGATTTGTAACTAGATTTCACTTGCCTCTTGTGCTTCTTTCCTTTATCATTTTGTCTACCACAAATAGCAAGGGCCTCTATCGTAGTTTCAGAAATGTTTTTGCTCATTTCTTTGGAAAGCAATGATGTCATAATGGCAAAGCTATCCAGTCTCAAACACGTTAATACCAGGAGCGACTGGGACAACACTTCTATCAAAGGACATCAACTTTAAATGATGCACAAAATAAACTCTACTCACTAGCCAAAACATAGCATTCAAAAGCCACAGTTAACTATGAAATTTATCAAAGAATAAAATGGAGCTCCCAAGAGACAAAACCCGATTCAAGAGTATAATGGCAACGACATTTAAAATTCAGTTTTTTTTTTCATTCAACAAACAACAGTCTAAGTATTCAACGCCATAAAAAAAATACTTTGCTTCCATTTCTTAGAACATAGCACCAAATCAACAACTCTTCCTGTGCAAGCAATCATTGACATAGTCTACCAATTTGCCACGCTATAAAGCAGCATGGAACGGGTTTCCAAACGTTGAAGTTTCAGCACAAAAACCCCTACTATCAAATGCACTGCCAGCAAACTATTGGTTGCGTCCTCTTTTCTCTACGCATCAGCTACTCTTTCTTTCTGACACAAACTATCCTCTTCCCCTAGTGAATACTCCACACCAATTCGGCATCCCCCTTTGCTTCTGCTCGGGCCAATGACTTCCCTCTTTTGTTTCAACCAATTAACTCTTTTTTTTCTTGCTTCAAGAACAATTACCTGCTGCTCTCTTTTTTGGCTTTTTTCCTCTCTTTGATCAGTGTAACCAACCCCACAAAACGGTGATCCTCTACCTAAGTGGAAAGTTTGATGTGTAAAGAACCACCAACCAAGAGTAGCCAGATGGCAACAAAACAACACTCCCAGAATTGCCAAAACACCAAAATTTCAACAAGGAAACAAAAAGAAACCAAAACTACAATCAAACCAAAATT
>VDFB02263291.1:0-31229 GCA_007258455.2 Sequoia sempervirens
GATTTGAGTAGTGTCATTGAGGGCACTCATGCAGATTCTTGTTATCTTGATCCTAATCATCATTTGTTTCACAAGAGGTTCTTCATTTCAACACCATATCAGCCATCGTTCAATAGTTGTCTATAGCTTCTTTGTGCTTCAACGATATTTTACATGTTCCTCTCTTTTTTGGGACTATTTTGGTTGGAGGCTTCTTAGTCCTTCACCCTAATTTGGAGGCTTTTCAGTCCTTCATTCACCTTTCTCTCTTTTCGAGAGGAGTTTTCTCCCACAGTGGTTTTCTCCTTTTCTCCAGTTGTGAGAGATCTTTTGTTTGTACATGAGTACCTAAAATGACCTTGTTTGCCGGCATCTATCATGCATTCTCCTTTTAGGGTTTTTAGCTACTCCCTACGTTCATCTTAAGGGGGGGTATTAGACTAATCATGCATTAACTAATAATTAATTTATTCTCATGCACTTAAGCTAAACTTATGAATGTTTTTATGATTTTATTAGTTGAACTATTATTAGATCATTATGTTTCATTACATGAGATGTTGACACTTGTCATGATCTAATGCCTTTCTTATTTAGGGTTTCTCTCTTATAAGCACTCAACCCTCATTGCATTATCAATCTAGAGATTTACTCTCAAACTCTCAACCTTTGAGGACTTTTGTTTTCATTGAAGATTCTTGAGGTTTATTGTTGTATCTTTTTCTTGTTGAGTAATATTGCATATATTGTTTGCAAATCTCCTGCATGGAAAGTGTCTTTGTTCATTGTTTGATCATGTGGTTCATATTTTTCAAAGTTATAACAAAAAACTTCTTCCATGCTCCATTGGTTTGATTTCTGCTAAGTAATTTTAGGATTTTGTTTGATTTAAAAAAGATTTTGTTCAACTACTCTATTTTTGGTGGGAAACAAGGGAACTGCAACTATTTTCTTATTTCGATTTAAAGAGTTAGTTTAAAGGTTTAAGACTTTTTGTTTCCATAGGTGATAGGGGATTGGATGTCTTTTGGTGGTTAATTAGAGATATCTTTTAGTGGAAAATGAGAAATCTTATTGTCTTGCTTTAGGCGATAGGGGATTCAATGTATTTTGGTAGTTAGTTCAAGATAGTTTTTAGTAGTTTAAGGAAGATCTAAAAATTATTCCATAAGGAAGCTAAATGGAATAAGGAAAAAGTTGTGTTTTTTACCATGTTAATGATATTTTATCACTGTGTTTAAGTTTTATTAAAGTATCCGACTGCTCAGAAATTAACAAAAGATCATGTTGTAGCTTCCTTGAATGTTTATTTGAGTGTAAATGTCCCTTCTTGTTTTTTAGTCTATAAAACTATTTTGAAACTGTTCATTTTCTGAGGCTAAATTATAGAACAAGGTATTTTTATTTGTTTAACCTGCATGTTTAGAGGAACTAATCTACATTAGTTTGGCATTAGATAAAACCACAATGGCCCAAAAGGGAGCCCATGTGAACTGGGAAAGAAGAGGTAGGAGGAATGCAAGATTGATAGGAAATATAGAGGATGGTCACTTAGAAGGTTGAAGGCCCTTGAGGCTAATTTTCCTCATGAGGATTCTAAGGAAGAACAAGATCCCATGGAAAGGCTTATTGAAGCTATAGCCAAACAAAGAACTAGAGTAAAGGTTAAAGTCCTTGATTTTAAAGGTGAATTAAATCCATGTGTTCATGGGTTGGATTCAAGAGTTAAAGAAATAATATGAGATGGAAGGAATTGAGGAAACTAATTTACAAAGGGTCAAAACTACAGTGTCAAAAATAAAGTCTCACATTGCTGTATGGTGGGAGAATCTCCAAAATGTTAAGAGAAGACAAGAAAAAAGAGAAAATAAGAATGTGGCCAAAGATGCTAAAAAAATTGAAAGGCAAGTTAATGCCATTAGATTATTAGAAAATTTCTTTTAGGGATTTTCAAAATCTAAAGCAGGAGTTATCCATACCAACTATTTTGAAGAATTTTGGAAGTTGCACATAGATGATTTGAGTATGCAGCAGTAAGATATATTAATAGGATTAGATTTTGACTCCAAGATGAGCTACCCTGCTCAAAGTGAACACTATGGATAAGGCATATAAATTGGCCTTGAAAACAAAACAAAAATTGGATAGGTAGGCAAGGTCGCATGTAAGATGCTTGCTCAAGAAAGTAAATCCAAAAGCATAAAATTCACTTTAAGACAACAGATCACACCTTCAACAATTTTCATAGCATAAAGATGTAGAACACCAGATCAAAAATTTCACACTGAGAAAAATAAATAGTAATTAAACTAACACGAAGTATTAGACTCAGTTCAAGTAGCCAAACATAGGATTCTAGTAATGCTAAGAACAATAAAAAATATGCCAATTATTGAGTAGATTACACATAATTTTTTTATAGCAATGCCAACTTCTAGAAAGACAGTCGACTCGGGATTTCATATGAATATTCATCGATAAACATGACTTCATACCATTTTCCCATAATACAATGTGGATGCTCCATATGTCAAACCTGTCATGCTACTAGCTTGAGAACAACCCCATGTCACTCTTGCCACACTTGAGTAGGTTTGGAGAATGTTGTATGATGGCATCCAAAGTGAGCAGGATGATTGATGAACATAAGGAGCTCTTGAAAATGATGTGTGTCTACAAAGTACCCACAAATCTAAGAATGATTATCTATTATGCTCGTGGTGGAATTCTTACCAAGATTTAAGCCATTATTGATCAAGGACCATCAATTTTTTGTGGAATCTAGTGACATGGAGAATAAGGCGTTGTGGGAATAGTCATGGCTAGAGCTTGAGCTTGGCCACGGGGATCATTGACATCACTCCTCTAGATATCACCTAATTTTGTATGCCTCAAACCTAACCAAATCATACCCCTATAGAGGTTTTCATCCCTACAAGATGACTAGACTGTGTATTAATTCATGATGATCCTCCAAGGTGGAAGACCCAACATAAATATCATTGGCAACCAACATGTTAGCCAATAGATTAAATTGCAAATATTAACCTATAACGCTAACAGGAAAGACGTCAGCCATAAAAAAATTAAATTTAAATATTTTATTAATAATTTAAATTTATTATTTAATATTAAATATTTAATTATTATATTAATATATTTTAAATTAGCATTAAAAATTGTATTTTTCCTACCTAGCAAGAGATGGGTCCCAATTGGGGACATGACAGTCTTCTCATCCCAAAAATTTCTTTCCCTCAAGCAATTGCAAGCTTGTGTCCACGAATTATGAGACAACCAACAATTAATGAAGGATACAACATCTATATCCCAAACCTCTACTGCTCATCTCTGATGTGAATATCAACAAGCTAATATTTGTGTCATGATCTCACAAGAACAATACAACAAACATGTCAAGTCCAGGATCCCATGTCATCTCACTATCACATTCTGTAAACATTAGGGGATGTATGTATCTCTTATGGATGTTCCACATAAGGCTGAGTAAAATCTAAAGAGTGTTGAAATGAAAAAAATAGAACAACTATCGAGCATCTCCTTAGTTCCTTCAACCACCTCCAACTTCTCCTTCATCATTGCTTTATGCTTAAGTAGTGTCTTCCTCAATCAACTCTCCTACACTCATCATGTGTAAACAAATAATTTCCTTCTTAACAAACTCATTAATCTTGGTGTTGGCAACACAAGGGCAGATAACTGAGAGGGGGGGTAGTGAATCAGTTGTCATAGAATTTAAAACTTATTCAACTCATTAACATTATTCTATGATTTGATTAATAACCATGAAAGTATAAATCATCAACACATCAATAAAAAACATAACACCAAGATTGTTCTTCATAGAAACCCTACTGGGGAAAAATCATGGTGGAGGTCACTCCACAAGATTATACCCTGTTAAAAGTATAAGAAATGAAAATATGGGGAATGTACTTGCATTCAATCACACTACCTAAAGCTCACTACTCAATTACAACAAGGCTAACTTCCCAAAGGAAGACACACTATCTTACAAAAAGAATCAGATTACATCCACAGGGATTTGAATTGATAGAATAGCATCCGCTCATGCCTGATCATAGTTCTAGTTAAGTGCATGAACACTTCTTTACTCTTCTTCCCTCTTCTTCACACTCTACTCTACCTTTGAACGATTTAGATCAATACGTGCACACACACACAAAAGAACACTTTGGCATACACTCACACACCTCAATTCGAATAAAAAATTGCTCTTGTATATCCACAACAATAAATTTCATCCCTACATGTCGACTTCAACAAAATAATAAAATGAATATAAACTATCAACACAAAATACTAAATATTATTAATGTGAATCAACCAAGGTTGGCCACAACTTAGTGAAGACCCAAATCAACATCTCCAACATAGAAAAAATTCAATTAATTACTCCTAGAAGATCCACAACACACTACAACCACCATGTTGGCCAAGAACAAGAAAAACATGAACATGCAAGAGAAAATTACCAACCATGAGCACAATGATCAATGCGGATGTGCAAAAAATATAGAGCACAATCAAGAAGCATCCACAAACATCATGAATCACCAAAGAAGCATCCACAACAACTAAACTAATAGAAATCATATCATCTTCAATCAGGAACACAAACTGAAGCAATAGAAAAACTATTAGAATATAAATCTTCATAACTCAATCAAATCTTCTCATGGATCTCTGAAACTAGATGTGAATAAACTAGATACACTCAAAAACAAACCCTTTAGTCCACAACCTTTGATCATCAATGTACAAAACTTTTTGACATACTAAATTTCACTTCACCACTGACAACCTGCAACTCATCTCATTACAAATTTCTCAATATCCTCGACATATATAGCTTCTAATGAATTAATGCTAATAGTATTGATATCAATGACAACCAAATATTAGCAACAAAACCACAATATCTAACAATCTCCCCCTTTGGCATTGATGGCAACACATGATGTGATAAACACCATCAATGCAATTAACTCTTGATACTTACTCCCCCTTAGGTTTGGACTCATTTTCTCTTTCACATGATCTTCTCCCCACAAGGCTCTTCTTCCCTAGAAAATTTTTCACATGGTATTCTCCCTCTTTGACATCAATGACAAAGATTTCTTCTATACAAGCTCTGAACCACATATCTGAACATCTAAACATTTGAACATCTGACTACTCCCCCTAAGTAACAACCACCACAACATCAATTCAAAACAAGATATGACTATGAAATGCATGGACAATGCAATGCAATGCATCCTTAGTTCTAATTAGGAGGGATAATCACCCCTAACTTACTTCTCAGATACTCAAAATTATCCTTAGGAAACATCTTGGTAAAGATGTTTGCAATCTGCTCCTTAGTAGGCACATACTCTAGTCTGACTTCCTTTTCACTTACCTTTTCTCTCAAAACGTGAAACTTAATAGATATATGCTTTGTCTTTGAATGCAACACCAGATTCTTAGATATGTTAATAACAATTGAATTATCACAAAATATAGCAATAGGCTCATTATACACAACTCCGATATCCTTCAACATTTGCTTCATCCACAGGAGTTGAGTACAATTGTTAGCAGCAACAATGTATTCAACCTTTGCAATAGATATGGAAATGGAATTTTGCTTCTTACTTAACCATGAAATCAATTTCTTACCCAAGAAAAATGCTCCACCACTAGTACTTTTCCTATCATTTACATCTCCTACCCAATCAGCATCAGTAAAGGCACTCAAAGTAAGATCATCATCTTTAGGATACCATAGGCCAAAGTCAATTGTCCCCTTCAAGTATCTAAAAATTCTCTTCACAATAGGCACATGAGATTCCTTTGGATTAGCTTGAAATCTTACAATAATACATACAAAATTCATGATATCAGACCTAGTTTGAGTTAAATATAACAATCCACCAATCATTGATCTGTATCTAGTCTGATTTTCCTTCAAAGAATCATCTTTTGTTGTCAACTTGCATCCGATCACCATAGGTGTACCGACTGGCTTTGAATCTTCCATACCGAACTTCTTCAACAATTCCTTCACATACTTGGATTGAGATATAAAAATCCCCTTGTCTAATTGAGTAATTTTTAATCCCAAAAAGAATTTCATCTCACCAATCATTGAAATTTCAAATTCACTCTTCATCTCATTAGCAAACTTCATGCACAAACCATCATCTCCTCCAAAATTAATATCATCAACAAAGACTTCAACAATCAAATCTTTATTACCATTCTTGAAATATAGATTACTATCAATAGTACCTTTGTTAAATCCAAGCTTCAACAAATACTTGTCTAATCTAGCATACCATGCTCTAGGGGCTTGTTTGAGTCCATACAATGATTTCTTCAACTGACACACCATATATCTCCCTTATTAGTCAACTAAAATCTATTAGGTTGCTCAACATACACCTCTTCTTCCAATTCACCATTTAGAAAAGGTGACTTGGCATCCATCTAATAAACCTTGTAGTTCTTGTAAGTAGCATAGGAAAAAAATAATCTTATAGCTTCAATTCTAACAATCAGGGAAAAATCCTCTTCAAAACCAATTCCTTCCATCTGTGAATATTCTTCGCATACCAATCTTGCTTTGTTTCTAACCACTTCTCCTTTCTCATTCAATTTGTTTCTAAAGACCCATTTAGTTCCAATTACATTCTTATCCTTAGGTTTGGGAACAAGAATCCATGTATCATTCTTCTCAATTTGTTTTAGTTTCTCTTTCATTGCTTCAACCCAGTGCTCATCTCTACATGCTTCATTCACACTAGTAGGCTTAGTCTTTGATATCAAGCAATATTCTTCTACAATCTTTCTCCTAGTCTAGACACCTTTTTTCTTATCACCTATAATATGATCTTCTGAATGATTCAATCTTACATACCTTAGAGTCTTCTTAGGTTGTTCTTCAACTTTAGGTTATTGTGTTCTCTCTTCGAACTACAACTTCATTGATTTCTTCTTCCTCTTGATTTTCTTGATCCACCAGAATTATTTGTACTTGATTTGTAGTCTAAACTTGCTTTCCTTTGTTTGTACTAACATTCTAATCATTAGAATCATACCCACAAGTTCTGGATGGTGTACCTAAGTCTTCATCAACCTTGAAATTTTCACTTTCAACCATTTTTTTCAATTTTTATTGTAACACCGGTACCTACCTTTCTATTAGTAGAATAACCCAAAGAGATACCTTCATCACTCCTAGCATCAAACTTTCCTATGTCTTCATCTCTCTTAATATAACATTTTCTTTGAAATATCTTGAAATATTTAATAGTATGCTTTTGACCAATCCATAGCTCAAAAGGGGTCTTACCAGTATCACCTTTGATTTGTACCCAGCTGAGTGTGTACATAGCAGTACTCACAACTTCTCTCCAGTAGATATGAGGGACATTTCCTTCCAACATCATAGTTCTAGCAGCATCTTCAATTGTTCTGTTCTTCCTTTCCACAACTCCATTTTGCTGAGGGGTCCACATTGCAGATAATTGTCTCTTTATTCCATGTTCTTCACAAAAAGAATTAAATTCACTGGAAGTGAATTCACCACCTCTATCTAATCTTAGACATTTAATCTTCATACATGTATTAGTCTCAACCATAGCCTTAAAGGTCTTGAACTTTTCTAGTGCTTTAGATTTCTCCCTTAAGAATGTAACCCACACTATTCTTGAATAATCATCAATGAGTAACATGAAATACCTATAATTTTGTAAAATTATGACCTTAGAGGGACCACACAGATCAGTGTGCACAAGTTCCAACAATTCATTTGAACAATGTTGTTTGCTTCAAAATGAAATTATAGTTTGCTTTCCTAATTGACATTCCTTGCATATGGCATTAGTAGGTTTCACCAACTTAGGTAGATCACTCACAACCTTAGTAGAACTTATCTTGACAATATTATCAAAGTTAACATGACACATTCTCCTATGCCATAACCAACTTTCATCAACTTGAGCAATCGAGCAACTTTTACTAGCATAACTCAAGTGAAAGATATTATCTTTTGTTTTTGTACTTGATGTAATTACATTTCTGAAACTCATTATTCTACACTTTCCATCCTTGAACTGAAAATTTTATCCCTTATCAACCATATGACCAAAACTTAAAATATTATGCTTCAAGCCTTCCACATACAAGACACCATCAGTATTGTGCTTACCATCAAGAGAAATGCATCCTCTGCCACAGATCATACCAGTTGTATTATCAAAAAATATCACAACACCACCATCATACTTTTCCAAGCTCACAAACTTACTTTTATCTCCTGTCATATGTGAATCGTTGATTTTCGGGTCACTATGGACAACTCTAGCTCTTCTAGGGTTTTTCACCTAAAAGGAGAGAGATAGGACCCAAAAATGCAAGGGGTTCATTCAAATTATGTATTGAGGAATGTTTTATAAGCTAAATGAGATTAAATAAATGCAATTGATTGATCTAAATGAATGAATTTGAATGCAAATGTGAAATTAAAACTATGTTTGAAAACACATTGTGTAATGAAATAATGAACTAAATGAAGAAAATATGCAAAACAGAAAGGAAAGGGATGAATTTGAGTGCACCTGGAGACTTGATGAAGAATCTAGAATGTTGTGGAAGTTGTTTGAATTCACTAATTTTTAACAGTGGGACTCATTCACCTAGGGTGGCGAATTAGTCCTCCTCTTGGTAAAATAGTGTCAGAAACTGGTTTCTAACAGTCGGGATTCAGAATCTGAAAAAAATCAAATTTTTAGTCCTATGGTGGGACTCATTCGCTACTAATGGAAAATTAGTCCTCTCCAAAATTTTTGAGAAATCAAGAGACAAATTTGCAACATCAAATCTAGAAATATCTACTTTTTGGGTTGTCGAAGTCAATTCTATAGGAAATAGACAGAAAACCTTCTTCAAGCTTGAAATAGACTTGAGTTTACTTGAAACACCTAGTTGACTTTTCTTTCCAATTTTGAACACATAAATGCTTGATAAATCTACATACCTAAGTCTGCAAACACACATGCAAGAGGGAAAAATGGTTGAGGGTTAGCAAATAGGGGTTTGCCTTGGTCAAACCCCACTTTAGTAATCAAACCCTTGATGAAATAATGAAATGTAAAGAAATGATAAACTAACAACATACAAATGTTATCAACTTACCAAACCCTTGATAATGCAATTCTAAATTAATGTCAATGGATGCTTCAAAGTGCTTGAGTATCGTTTGAATGCTTGAGATTGCTTGAATGAATGATAAGATTGTAGGAGATGTTGGGAGATGTAAAATGAGATGAAAAATGCCTATTTATACAATCTTGTGTCATAGTTTCCCATTCATACCTCATCACAGGCCGACATCAAGTGATTTTTAATAAAATCTCAAAAATAAATTTAAAATATTTTGAATTTGGGTCAAGGGGGACTCATTCGCCACCCATGGAAAATGGGTCCCACCTACGACCTAAAAACAAGTGTTGGGAATTTAGTTGCATTTAATGTTGTTTGTCAAGATAATATCCAAACATATACTTAATTAAAGCATATGAGGGCATAAAAGGGTCAAATAAGTCATAAGAAGAGATAAATAGTGAAGTTGTGCCTAGGAAAGCGTGAAATCTTGTTACAAGACTTTACAAAACTTTAAAAAAGGACTTGATGATGTGTAAAAAGGTAATTTTTAGGTGAATTGTAATGAATAGGGTCTAGAAGAATGTAGAAAGTCTTACATTCACAACACCTTCACAAGACATCATTATTTGAATTTTAGTACCTAAATATGCATGTTCAAGCCATGTTGAAACATAAAATCAAAGAAAAATATATCAAATACCATGAAACAAGACCTAAAAGGCCATGAAAATTCCAAGGGACCATTTTTCTATGGCAAAATATGATGTGAACATCCACTGTTAATCACCCACTATTCTTTCTCTTCAACTTGAGCATCTAGGGATTTCTCCACATTTGTACAACTAGCAGATTCAGTAGATACAGGATTGTTTCCCTTGATAGCAATTAATACCCATTCATCATTACTTCTATTTCCTTTATTAGATTCATCATTTTTCACACCTTCATTAGCAACATAGTAACACTTCCTTTGAAATCTAGGCTTGGTATGTCTTGATTTAGGAGTTCTTTCTGGACACCTTGATGTAAAATGACCTATCTTATTGCAAGAACAACATTTAAGAGGAAATTTTCCTTCATACTTACCTTTTCCTCTTAGTACTCTTTTGAAAATAAGTGCTTCCAACTCTTCCAATTCTCTTTCTTCTTCTTCAATTTTTCTGATTTCATCCTCATACTTGAATGTCTTTCTAGATGAACTCTCACCTGAATCATATTGGTGTATATCTATTCGGAAAGTAGTAGCCTTAAATTCATATTCAACCTTAGGAAGGGTGTCACCAAATTCACTCAACTCAAAAGCAGTAAGCTTACCAACTAACATGTCTTTGGTTATATTTGTTATAGTCTAGAGCTCTTCAATAACACTAGCTTTGACTTTGAAAGAATCAAGCAAGGATCTAAGCACTTTAGCAACAATCTTTGATTCATCTATCTGTCCACTAGCACATCTAATACCACACACAAGTTCATTCACTCTTTGCATAAAAATAGTAATGTTCTCATCATCACCCATTGTCAAATTTTTATATTTTCCTTTTAGACTATGTAACTTAGCAATCTTTGCATTAATATCACCTTCATACAAAGTTTGCAATTTTTTCCAGATCTCATAAGCAATTTTTAGATCTGTAACATTTGTCATCTCAGAATCAATCAAGGAAATCAACAAGGCTTCCTTAGCTTGGATATTATACAAAACATCTCTAATCTCAGAAGTAGTACTAGGACCATTATGAGGAATAACATACCTATTACATGTAATGTTACAAAAGGGTTCACCAATGCATCTCAAATGACAATCCATTCGAGTCTTCCATAGAGAATAATTTATTCCATCAAATCTCAGACTATCCTTCTTGTAAGTCACCATCCCGGATCACCTCAAGCTGTTAAACTACTTCCAAGGAACTTTCTCTAATACCAATTGTTGGCAACACAAGGGCAGACAACTGAGAGGGGTGGGGGGTGAATTAGTTTTCATAGAATTTAATACTTATTCAACTTATTAGCATTTTTCTTTGATCTGATTAATAACCATGAAAGCATAAATCATAAACACATAAATAACACACATAACACCAAGATTTTTTTTCGTGGAAACCTTGTTAGGGAAAAACCACATTGGAGGTTAGTCCACAAGATTATACCCTACTAAAAGTATAAGAAACAAAAATATGGGGAATGCACTTACATTCAAGCACACTGCCTAGAGCTCACTGCTCAATTACAACAGGGCTAACCACCCAAAGGAAGACACATTTTCTTACATAAAGAATCAGATTACATCCGCAGGGATTTGAACTAATAAAATAGCATCTGCTAATGCTTGATCACAGTTCTGGTTAAGCGCATGAACACTTCTTTACTTTTCTTCACTCTTCTTCACACTCTGCTTTTCCTTTGAATGATTTAGATCAATAATTGTACACACACACAAAAGCACACTCTGGCATACACTCACACACCTTAATTCAAATAAACAATTGCTCTTATATATCCACAACAAGAAATTTTATCCCTACATGTCAGCTTAAAAAAATAATAAAATGAATATAAACTGCCGGCCCAAAATACTAAAGATTATTAATGTGAATCAACCAAGGTTGGACACAACTTATTGAAGACCCAAATCAACATCTCCAACATGAAAAAACTTCAATTAATTAGTCCTCGAAGATCTAGAACATGCTACAACCACCATGTCGGCCAAGAGCAAGAAAACATGAACACACAAGAGAAAATCGCCAACCACGAGCACAACGATCAATGAAAACATGCAACAAAGATAGAGCACGATCTAGAAGCATCCACAAACATCAAAAATCACTAGAGAAGCATCCAAAAAAACTTAACTAACTGAAATTGCATCATCTTCAATCAGGAACACAAACTAAAGCAACAAAAAAAATTTCAGAATATAAATCTTCATAACTCAATCAAATCTTCACTTAGATCTCTGAAACTTGACGTGGATAAACTAGATACACTCAGCAGAAAACCCTTTATTCCAAAACCTTTGATCATAAAAATACAAAACTTTCTAACATATTGAACTTCACTTCACCACTGACAACCTGCAACTCATCTCATTACAATTTTCTCAATATCCTTGACATATACAACTTCTAATGAATTAATGCTAGTTGTGTTGACATCAATGAAAACCACATATCATCAACACAACCACAATATCCAACACTTGGAGCAAAGGAACTCAATTTTTTCTTGATCAACCATTTTGGAGTTTCCTTCTCTTATTTCAATTACAATCTTCATCATCCCCATGTCATTAGTGCTTTCATGATAAACATGCAATTTCTCCTCATTAGGGTAAATCCTGAATGCATCATTCTTCATCCTAGTGGAACCAATAACATCACCACATGGTTCATTACTTCCATACCTGAAGCTTGACTAGCTACTTCTTGGATATCAATTGAAACTAGTGATGCCTCAACAAATGGATTCTTTTCTACCTTTTCTTCCTTGGTTTTTGGTTGGTACACCCCATCATTAGGAGTTAACAAGTAGTCTTCACCTTCAAATTTCTTATAGGGTTCCTCTTGTTCTTGTTCTATGAAGACTTGTGGTTTTGGTTTTTCTTCCTATTCTATGACTTCTCAACAATTCTTGTATCTCCTGGTTTCAAGAATGATTATTTTGGCTCCAACCCTTTAATCTCTTCCTTGGTAGTTTCTAAAACTTTTCTTTCTTCTTTCACCTTATGTAGTCATATAGTCCTCTTTTGTGGGGGTAGTGGCACTCAAGTGCCTTCAAGTACAAATCAAGGGGAACACAAACCTTTGCATGATCCCACAAACTTTGATTTTGGTCCAAAATTTTGTGGGCTTTAGATGCGTACTCTTTTATCTTTTTTTGTACCTTTAGCAATAGCTCTTTAACATGGTCTATGTCCTGTACCCTGGGTAAGAATTTAGGTCACCAATCCATCCTCCTTTACTCTGATCCAATGTCGATTTGTATACACAATATAGACCTACAGGCTAGCAAGATCGAGGCTCTAATATCACTATAAGGTGCTTGCTCAAGAAAGTAAAATTGAAAGCATAAAATTCACTTTAAGACAACCGATCATACCTTCAACAATTTGCATAGCATAACGATGTAGAACACCAAATAAAAAAAATTACATTGAGAAAAAAAAATAGTAATTAAAATAACACAAAGTATTAGACTCAGTTCAAGCAGCCAAACCTAGAATTCAGCTGTAATAAACCAAGCACTAGTAATGCTAAGAACAAATTAGACTATGCCAATTATTGAATCAATTACATTGAAATTTCTGACAGTGATGCCAACTTCCAGAATGACAATAGACTAAGGATTTCATATTAATATCCATCGATAAACATGGCTTCATATCATCTACCCAACATTCGATGTGAATGCTCTGTATGTCCAAACTATCATGCTAGTAGCCTGAGAACACCCTTGTGTCACTCCTGCCACACTCAAGAGGTTTGGAGAATGTTGTTTGACGACATCCAAAGTGTGTGGGATAATTGATGACTTGAAGGCACTCCTGAAAATGATGTTTTGTGTCTAGAAACTGCCCATGGATCTGAGAATGATTAGGTTCCATGCTCATGCTGGAAGTCTTACCATGATCTACATAATTATTGATCAAGGACCATTGTTATTTCATGGAATTTGGAGACTTGAAGAATAAGGAATTGTAGGAACAGTTGTGGCCAGAGCTTGATCTCGACCATGAGGATTGTTGATATCACTCCACTAGATATCACCTAATTTCGTATGCTTGAAACCTGACCAAATCATGCCCCTATAGAGGTTTTCATCCTTACAAGATGAATGGACTGTGTCTTCATTTATGATGATCCTCCAAGGTGGAAGACCTAGCATAAATACCATTGTCAACCAATGTGTCAGCCCAAAGATTAAATTGCAAATATTAACCTATAGCACCAATAAGAAAGACGTCGGCCATAGAGAAATTACATTAAATGCTATGAATAATAATTTAAATTTATTATTTAATATTAAATATTTAATTATTATATTAATATTATTTTAAATTAGCATTAGAAAATGATTTTTACCACCCAATAGGAGATAGGTCTCAATCAAGGACATGACAATCCTCCCATCCTAGAAATTGCTTGCTCTCAAGAAATTGCAAGCTTGTGTCCATGAATTTCAAGACAACCAACAATTAATGAAGGATATGGTATTTGTATCCCAAACCTCTGTTGCTCATCTTTGATGTGAATATCAACAGGCCAATACTTGTGCCATGATCCCATTGGAACAATGTAGCAAACATGTCAATTCTTGGATCCCATGTCATCGTACTATCGTGTTTTTTGGATGCAAGGGGATGGATGTATCTCTTATGGATGTTCCACACAAGGCTGAGCAAAATCCAAAGGTTGATGTTCCAAATCAAAAAATCAAAATAGCTATTGAGCATCTCCTTAGTTCCTTCAACCACCTCCAACTTCTCCTTCCTTATTGCTTCATGCTTAAGTGCAATGTCTTCCTCTATCAACTCTCCTAGACTCATCATGTCAAAACCATGAATTTCCTTCTCAACAAACTTGTTAATCTTGGAGCAAAGGAACTCAAATGTTTCTTGTTCAACCTTTATGGAGTTTCCTTCTCTTATTTTAGTTACAATATTCATCATCCACATGTCATTAGTGATTTCATGATAAACATGAAATTTCTCCTCATGAGGGTCAATCTTGAATGCAACATTCTTCACCCTAGTGGAACAAATAACATCATCACATGGCTCAATTACTTCCATATCTGAAGCTTGACTAGATGCTTCTTGGATATCACTTGAAACTAGTGACACCTCAAAAAATGGATTCTTTTCTACCTTTGCTATCTTGGTTTTCAATTGGTATACTCCATCATTAAGAGTCAACAGACAGTCTTCATCTTCAACTTGCTTATAGGGTTCCTCTTGTTCTTGTTTTGTGAAAACTTGTGGTTTCATTTTTTCTTCCTATTTTATGACTTCTCCTCAGCAATTCTTGTTTCTCCTTGTTTCAAGAATGATTCTACACTCAAGTGACTTCAAGTACACATCAAAGGGAACACAAGCCTTTGCATGATCTAAAAAACTTTAGTATTGGTCCAAAATTTTTGGGGCTTCAAGTGCATACTCTTTTATCTATTTTCGTTCCTTAAGTAATAGCTCTTAAACAAATTCTATGTCCTCTACACTTGGTAAGAATTTAGGTCGACAATTCATCCTCCTTTACTCTGATCTAATGTTGATATGTATATGCAAGATAGACCTGTAAGATGGCAGGATTGAGGCTCTGATACCACTATAAGATGCTTGCTCAAGAAAGTAAAATTGAAAGCATAAAATTCACTTTAAGACAACAAATCATACCTTCAAAAGTTTGCATAGCATAAGGACGTAAAACACCAAATCAAAAAAATTGCACTAAAAATTAGAAATAGTAATTTAACTAACGCAAAGAATTTGAATTAGTTCAAGCAACTAAACACAAAATTAAACTATAATAAACCAAGCACTGGTAATGCTGAGAACAAATCAGAATATGCAAATTATTGAGTCAATCACACAAAAATTTCCAACAACTTGATGCCAACTTCTAGAATGACAATCAAATCATGATTTCATATGAATATTCATTGATAAACATGGCTTCATATCATCTACCCAAAATCCAATGTGAATTCTGGGCATGTGCAGGATCATGGTATGCCAAACAGGCCCTTAAGTGGCAAAAAATTCAGAAAAATCAGTGTTAGGCAGCTTGACGTAAATATTTGAATAAGTTATCTATATTATTTCAAAAATATGTAAGAATAGAATTTGTAGAAAATTGAATGTAGTTTCTAAAATACTAGGTTTATTTAAAAATAAATAAAATCTATTTGGTGAAAATTTGAAATTTCAAAGCAGTACTTAAATTTTAGGAAAAAATAAGAAGTAGGTTAATTCGACCACCCTAACCATAATAAAATTATAATATTTTTTGTAAGATTTTATATATAAGTAGAGGACTCATGTCCGGATGTGATGCATATTTTTTGTAATTTTTTTCCATGTAAATAATTAATTATGAATTTTTATTACAACTTTTAGAAAATATAAAAACTCGTCTGTCTGACCACCTTAACTTGGTCAAAAATTCATGAAATTTAATTTTTCTTTTTTTAATCCTATATTATGTAAAGCATAGAATGTGACGCATGTTTTGGATTCAAAAATATGATACCGTTTGAAAGTTATAGATGTTTTTCAATCAGCCTATCGATCAGGACTTTAGTCGTAATTCTAATAGAAAATGAATAATAATTATTTATTAAATTCAAATTAAATCATAATTTATATTTTTGGAAAGCTGAGAATCTCCTCTAAAAACCCTTTTTGTTTCATTAATTTTGGGTGAAAAAAAAGTCGTCAGCCACATACCCTACAAATATTGCCACTTTTTGGCATACCATGATCCTGCACATACCCTTCTCAGTATGTCCAAATTATCATGCTACTAACATGAGAACACCCTTGTGTCGCTCTTGCCACACTTGAGAGGTTTGGAGAATGTTGTCTGATGGCATCCAAAGTGTGCAGGACGATTGATGACCTGAAGGCACTCCTAAAAATGATGTCATGTGTCTAGAAACTACCCACAAATCTGAGAATGATTAGCTGCTATGCTTGTGTTGGAATAAACCAAGATTTACACAATTATTGATAAAGGACAATCACTATTTCATGGAATTTGGTGACTTGAAGAACAATGTGTTGTAGAAACAGTTGTCTCCATAGCTTGAGCTCGACCACAAGGATAGTTGATATCACTCCTCTAGATATCACCTAATTTTGAATTCCTCAAACCTGACCAAAACGTGCCCCTATAGAGGTTTTCTTCCCTACAAGATGACTGGACTATGCCTTCATTTTAATGATGATCCTCCAAGGTGGAAGACCCAACATAAATACCATTACCAACCAACATGTCGGTCAATAGATTAAATTGCAAATATTAACCTTTAGTTCCAACAAGAAAGATGTCGTCCATGAAGGAATTAAATTAAATGTTATTATTAATAATATAAATTTATTACTTAATAATATTCAATATTTAATTATTATATTAATATTATTTTAAATTAGCATTAAAAAATTATTTTTCCCACACAATAGGAGATAGATCCCAATTGGGGACATGATAGTCCTCCCATCCTAGAAATCACTTGCCATTAAGAAATTGCAAGCCCATTTCCATGAATGTTGAGATGACCAACAATTGATGAAGGATATGGCATTTGTATCCCAAACCTCAACTTCTCATCTCTGATGTGAATATCAACAAGCCAATACTTCTGTCATGATTCCATAGGAATAGTGTATCAAACATGTCAATTTGTGGATCCCATGTCATCATGTTCTGAAGACACTAGGGGATGGATGTATCTCTTATGGATGTTCCACTCAAGGTTGAGCAAAATCCAAAGGTTGTTCCAAATCAGAAAATCAGAATAGTTATCGAGCATCTCCTTAGTTCCTTCAACCACCTCCAACTTCCCCTTCCTCATTGCTTCATGCTTAAGTGTAGTGTCTTCCTCAATCAACTCTCCTAGACTCGTCATCTGCAAACTAGGAATTTCCTTCTCAACAAATTCATTAATCTTGGAGCAAAGGAACTCAAAGGTTTCTTGATCAACCATTTTGGAGTTTCCTTCTCTTATTTCAATTACAATCTTCATTATCCCCATGTCATTAGTGCTTTCATGATAAACATGCAATTTCTCCTCATGAGGGTAATCTTGAACACATCATTCTTCACCCTAGTGTCCAACCAATAACATCATCACGTGGTTCAAATACTTCCCTACCTAAAGCTTGACTAGCTGCTTCTTGGATATCACTTGAAACTAGTGATGCCTTAACAAATGGAGTATTTTATGACTTTGCTTCCTTGATTTTCGCTTGATACACCCCATCATTAGGAGTCAATAGGAAGTCTTCATCTTTGACTTGCTTATAGGGTTCCTCTTGTTCTTGTTATGTGATGACTTGTGGTTTTGGATTTTCTTCCCATTCTATAGGGTATCTCCTTGTTTCAAGAATGATTCTTCTGATTCTAATCCTTTAATCTGTTCCTTGGTAGTTTCTGAAACTTCTTCTTTCTTCTTTTTCCTTATGTAGTCATATAGTCCTCTTTTGTAGGGGTAGTGGCACTCAAGTGCCTTCAAGTACACATCAAGGTGAACACAAATGTTTGCATGATCAGAAAAACTTTGGTATTCATCCAAAATCTTTGGGGCTTTAGATGCATACTCTTCTAGCTTTTCGCATGCCTTTAGCAATAGCTCTTGAACAGGATCTATATCCTCTACCCTGGGTAAGAATTTAGGTTTCCAATCCATCCTCCTTTCCTCTAATCCGATGTCGATCTGTAAATGCAAGATAGACCTACAGGATGGAAAGATCAAGGCTTTGATACCACTGTAAGATGCTTGCTCAAGAAAGTAAAACTGAAAGCATAAAATTCACTTTAAGAAAATAGATCACACCTTTAGTAATTTGCACAGTATAAGGACGTAGAACATTAGATCAAAAAAATTGCATTGAGAAAATGAAATAGTAATTAAACTAACACTAAGTATTAGACTCAATTGAAATAGCCAAATCTAGAATCCAACTATAATAAACCAAGCATTGGTAATGCTGAGAATAATCAAAATATGCATATTATTGAGTTGATTACATATAAATTTCTAATAGTGATGCCAACTTCCAAAATGACAATTGACTTGAGATTTCATATGAATATTCATAGATAAACATGGCTTCATACCATTTGCCTGAAATATGATGTGAATGCTTCATATGTCCAACCTGTCATGCTACTAGCCTAAGAACACCCCACCTACACTCTTAACACACTTGATAGGTTTGGAGAATGTTGTTTGATAGAATCCAAAGTGTGAGAAATGATTGACAATATTAAGGTGCTCCCAAAAATGATGTCATGTATTTGGAAACTACCCACAAATTTAAGAATGATTAGCTGTTACGTTCATGTTGGAAGTCTTACAAAGATCTACACAATGATTGATTAAGGACCATTGCTATTTCATGGAAACTAGCAAACTGAAGAATAAGGCGATGTAGAAACAGTTGTGGCTTGAGCTTGAGCTGGGCCACAAGGACTGTTGATATCCTTCCTCTAGATATCACCTAATTTCATATGCCTCAAACCTGAACAAATTGCGCCCTTATAGAGGTTTTCAACCGTACAAGATGATTTCACTATTTCTTCATTCATGATGATCCTCCAAGGTGGAAGACCTAGCATAAATACCATTGCCAACCAACACGTCAGTCAACATATTAAATTGTAAATATTAACCTATAGTAGCAACAGGAAAGACATCAAACAGAAAGAAATCAAATTTAAATGTTATTATTAATAATTTAAATTTAGTATTTAGTATTAAATACTTAATTATTATATTAAAATTATTTTAAATTAGCATTGAAAAATGCTTTTTCCTGCCCAATAGGAGATAGGTCCCAATTGGGGACATAACAGTCCTCCCATCCCAAAAATTTCTTTCCCTCAAGCAATTGTAAGCTTGTGTCCATGGATCCTAAGACGACCAACAATTGATGAAGGATATGGCATCTATATCCCAAACCTCTATTGCTCATCTTTGATGTGAATATTAGTAAGCCAATACTTATGTCATGATCCCACAAGAACAGCGCAACAAACATGTCAATTCCTAGATCCCATGTCATCACACTATCATGTTCCGTGGACACTAGAAGATGGATGTATCACTTACGGATGTTACACACAAGGCTGAAAAAAATCCAAAGACTATTGTTCCAAATCAGAAAATAAAAAAAACTATCGAGCATCTCCTTAGTGCCTTCAACCACCTCCAACTTCTCCTTCCTCATTTCTTCATGCTTAAGTGCAACATCTTACTCAATCAACTCTCCTAGACTCATCATGTGCAAACTAGGAATTTCCTTCTCAATGATCTCTTTAATCTTGGAGAAAAGGAACTCAAAGGTTTCTTGATCAACCTTTATGGAGTTTCCTTCTCTTATTTCAGTGACAATCTTCATCATCCCCATGTCATTAGTGCTTTCATGATAAACATGCAATTTCCCCTCACGAGGTTCAATCTTGAACGCATCATTCTTCACCCTAGTGGAACTAATAACATCATCAAATGATTAAATTACTTCCATACCTAACGCTTGACTGGATGCTTCTTGGATATCACTTGAAACTATTGACACCTTAACAAATGGAGTCTTTTCTACCTTTGCTTCCTCAGTTTTTGGTTGGTACACCCTATCATTAGGAATCAACAGGTAGTCTTCATCTTCAACTTGCTTATAGGGTTCCTCTTGCTCTTGTTTTGTGATGACTTGTGGTTTCAATTTTTCTTCATGTTCTATGACTTCCTCCTCAGCAATTCTTGTATCTCCTTGTTTCAAGAATGATTCTTTTGGCTCCTTCCCTTTAATCTCTTCCTTGGTAGTTTCTAAAACTTCTTTCTTCTTTCACCTTATGTAGTCATATTGTCTTCTTTTGTGGGGCTAGTGGGACTCAGGTGCCTTCAAGTACACATCAAGGAGAAAATAAGTCTTTGCATGATCTAACAAACTTTGGTATCGGTCCAAAACTTTGGGGGCTTCAGACATGTACTCTTCTTTCTTTTATTGTTCCTTTAGCAATAACTCTTGAATAGGGTATATGTCCTCTACTTGGGTAAGAATTTAGGTCTCCAATCCATCCTCCTTTACTCTAATCCAATGTTGATCAGTATGCATAAGATAGACCCATAGGCTGGCAGGATCAAGGCTCTGATACCACTGTAAGACGCTTGCTCAGGAAAGTAAAACCAAAAGAATAAAATTCACTTTAAGAGAATAGATCAAACCTTCAACAATTTGCACAGCATAAGGACGTAGAACACCAGACTAGAAACATTGCATTGAGAAATAGAAATAGTAATTAAACTAACATGAAGTATTAGACACAGTTCAAGCAACCAAACCCATAATTCAACTGTAATAAACCAAGCACTAGTAATGCTAAGAATAATCAAAATATTCCAATTATTGAGTTGATTATAAAAAAAAAATTGATAGTGATGCCAACTTCCATAATGACAGTCAACTCAACATTTCATATGAATATTCCTTGATAAACACGGCTTCATACCATCTACTCGAATTCAATGCAAAAGCTATATATGTCCAACCTGTTACACGTCTATCCCGATACCACCCCCATGTCACTCTTGCCACACTTGATATGTCTGGAGAATGTTGTCTGATGGCATCCAAAGTGTGTGGGATGATTTATGACCTAAAGGCACTCCCAAAAATGATTTTGCGTGTCTAAAAACTACCCATAGATATGACAATGATTAGCTGCTATGTTCATACTAGAAGTCTTACCAAGATCTATGCAATTATTTCAATCAAAGACCATCGCTATTTTGTGGAATCTGGTGACCTAAAGAATAAGGCATTGTAGGAACAGTTGTGGCCAGAGCCTGAGCTCGGCCATGAGGATCATTCATATCACTCCTACGGATATCGCCTAATTTTATATGCCTCAAACCTGACCAAATCGTACCCATGTAAAGGTTTTCTTCCCTACAATATGACTAGGCTGTAACTTCATTCATGATGATCCTCCAAGGTGGAAGACCCAACATAAATACCATTTCCAACCAACATGTTGGCCAATAGATTAAATTGCAAATATTAACCTTTAGCACTAACAAGAAAGATGTTGGATAGAAAAAAATTAAATGTAAATGTTATTATTAATAATTTAAATTTATTATTTAATATTTAATATTTAATTATTATATTGATATTATTTTAAATTAGCATTAAAAAAATGTTTTCTCTTGCCCAGTAGGAGATAGGTCCCAATCAAGGACATGACAGTCCTCCCATCCTATAAATTGCTTTCCCTTAAGCAATTGCAAGCTCAAGTCCATGAATTCCAAGACAACCAACAATTGATGAAGAAAATGGCATTTGTATCCAAAACCTCTACTACACATCTCTACTATGAATATTAGCAAGCCAATACTTGTGTCATAATCCCATAGGAACAATGTAGCAAACATGTCACTTGCTGGATCCCATGTCATCACACTATCACATCCCATGGACACTAGGGGATGGATGTATCACTTATGGATGTTCCACGCAAGGCTGAGCAAAATCCAAAGACTGCTATTCCAAATCAGAAAACTAGAATAGTTATCGAGCATCTCCTTATTTCCTTTAACCACCCCCAACTTCTCCTTCATCATTGCTTCATGCTTAAGTGCAGCGTCTTACTCAATCAAATCTCCTAGACTCGTAATGTGTAAACCAAGAATTTCCTTCTCAATGAACTTGTTAATCTTGGAGCAAAGGAACTTAAATGTTTCTTGATCAACCTTTATGGATTTTCCTTCTCTTATTTGAATTACAATCTTCATCATCCCCATGTCATTAGTGCTTTCATGATGAACATGCAATTTCTCCTCATGAGGGTCAATCTTGAACACATCATTCTTCACACTAGTTGAACCAATAACATCATCACATGATTCAATTACTTCCATACCTGAAGCTTGAATGGATGCTGCTTGGATATCACTTGAAACTAGTGATGCTTCAACAAATGAAGTCTCTTCTACCTTTTCTTCCTTGAATGTTCGGTTGGTACACCCCATCATTAGGATTCAACAGGAAGTCTTCATCTTCAACTTTCTTATAGGGTTCCTCTTGTTCTTGTTTTATGATGACTTGTGGTTTCATTTTTTCTTCCTATTCTATGACTTCCTCCTCAACAATTCCCATATCTCCTTGTTTCAAGAATGATTATATTGGCTCTAGCCCTTTGATCTCTTCCTTGGTAGTTTCTAAAACTTCTTCTTCTTTCTTCTTTTTCCTTATGTCTAGTCATATAGTCCTCTTTTGTAGGGGTAGTGGCACTCAAGTGCCTTCAAGTACACATCAAGGGGAACACAAGTCTTTGCATGATCTGACAAACTTTGGTACTAGTCCAAAATTTTGGGGGCTTTAGACACGTGTACTCTTCTAGCTTTTTCTGTGCCTTTAGAAAGAGTGCTTGAATAGGGTCTATGTCCTCTATCCTAGGTAAGAATTTAGGTCACTAATCCATCCTCCTTTACTCTAATCCAATGTTGATCTATATGTGCAAGATAGACACGCAAGTTGGTAGGATTGAGGCTCTAATACCACTCTAAGATGCTTGCTTAGGAAAGTAAAACTAGAAGCATAAAATTCACTTTAAGACAACAGATCATACCTTCAACAATTTGCATAGCATAAGGATGTATATAGAAGTACTGTATTCCCGGAAACAAAATAATGAACAAAGGGGGCGTAAGCATGATCTTGATGGGCCAAAAGGAGGTGATGAGTGATATGATGGTATTTAGCGTAGGGTATGTGGTTGACAACTTTATTTTTAAATTGCGGTTGATGAAGTGAAGGGTTTTTAAAGGAGATTCTCAACTTTCCATCAATATAAATTATGTTTTACTTTGAATTTAATAGAATTATTATTTAATATTTTTTCTATTTGAATTACAACCTTCAGAGTCTGATTGATAGGGTGATTGAAGAAACATCTATAGGCAAAGCGATTATCAAATTTTGAATCACGGGAAACATGCATCATATTCTATGCGCCCCATAATTCTATAGGATTAAAAAAAAGAAAAAAATTATTTAAAGTTAAAAGATTAATTGAGGACACACCACGAGTTTTTATATTTTTAAAAATTTGTAATTAATAAAAAAATCATAATTAATTATTTACTTGGGAAAAAATTACAAAAAAATATGCATCACATCTGGACAAGAGTCCTATACTTGTGTCTAAAATATTATAAAAAAATATTATCATTTTATTGTGGTTAGGGTGGTCAGACAGACACCTACTTATTTTTTTCCCTAAAATTTAAGTTCTACTACACTGAAATTTCAAATTTTCACCAAAAAGTTAAAAAAAAAAAAAACCTAGTAGTTTAAAAACTACATTCAATTTGCTACAAAGTCTATTCTTACATATTTTTTAAATAATATCGATAACTTATTCAAATTTTTATGTCAAGTTTCCTAACTCTGATTTTTCTGAATTTTTTGCCACTTAATGGCCTATTTTTTCCATGATGATCTTGCACATACCCTAAACTAATGCGAAGTATTAGACTTAGTTCAAGCAACCAAACCCAGAATTCAACTGTAATAAACCAAGCATTGGTAATGCTAAGAACAATCAGAATATGCCAATTATTGAGTTGATTACATAGAAATTTCTGACAATGATGCCAACTTCCAGAATGACAGTTGACTCTAGGTATGGAGAATGTTGTTTGCTAGCATCCAAACTGTGTGGGACAATTCATGACCTAAAGGTGCTCCCAAAAATTATGTCACATGTCTAGAAACTAGCCACAAATCTATGAAAGATTAGCTATTATGCTCATGTTGGAAGTCTTACCAAGATCTGCACAGTTATTGATTAAGGACCATCACTATTTTGTGGAATCCAGTGACTTGAAGAATAAGGCGTTGTAGGAACAGTTGTGGCCAAAGCTTGAGCTCAACCATGAGGATCATTGATATTGTTAGATTCTACGAGAAGTGAGAATCGAGCTAGGATCTAATTTTGGTCATAGATCACATGCAACTTCACTCAACAGATGATCAAAGATCAAAATAGCAAAATGAAGATAAATCTAAAATGAGAGAAAAATAGAGACAAGGCAAGAGAAAATATAGAATACTCTCACCGAGCAATCACCAAACTAGCTGAACTAGTGAAGGTGAGAAGAGAGTGCTCAATATATAGAAAAATAAGGGCAAATACATTCAAGAGGTGCATTAACTCCTACCCATAAAAGGTGGGAGGTTATCACCTACTTGGTAAATGACAAAACATGTGGCATAACCTCCTTAGGTGAAGACAAAGAGGTGGCACACAAAGCCAAAATAGGGTGAGAAACACAACTACCCCATATCCTACCTAGATAAAAATAGAATAGTGGTTATGAGAGGTGGCACAACAAGCCAAAAGAGGATGTGTAACTCAACTACCCATGTGTGGGGAGAGAGTGACACATATAGGCAATGTATTTCACCATGTGTCCTCATATTAACCACTCCTAATAAACCTAAGCAAGCTTAAATAATATGTGTAGGAAAAAATAAATACCCCTAACATAAGGAAAATAAAAAACCTACACTAATAGATATTAGTCCTCTAGATATCACCTAATTCCATATGCCTCAAACTTGACCAAATCTCACCCCTGTAGGTTTTCATCCCTACAAGATGACTAGACTTTGTCTTCATTCGTGATGATCCTCCAAGGTGGAAGACCCAGCATAAATACCATTTCCAACCAACATGTCGACCAACAAGTTAAATTATAAATATTAACCTTTAGTGTCAACAAGAAAGATATTGGCCAAAAATAAATTAAATTTAAATGTTATTATTAATAATTTAAATTTATTATTTAATATTAAATATTTTATTATTATACTAATATTATTTTAAATTAGCATTAAAAAATGCTTTTTCCCACCCAACAAGAGATAAGTCCCAATTAGGGACATGACATGGCAACCAAAGGTGGTAGCAACAACTTGAGTAGAGGAAGAGGAAGTTCCTCAAACCTACCAATGAGGAACATGAAAAAAGTAATTTGTTAAGCCAAGTTTTCAAGGAAGGGAAGGCA
The DNA here is from genome assembly GCA_007258455.2 of Sequoia sempervirens. Lineage (NCBI taxonomy): Eukaryota > Viridiplantae > Streptophyta > Pinopsida > Cupressales > Cupressaceae > Sequoia > Sequoia sempervirens. Next base: position 25,969 of record VDFB02263291.1, read on the forward strand.
TCAAAGGTAGAGGATGAGGGTGACAATTTTCTAAAGTTGGAAGCCTTTGAGGTGTTTTATATGTAGTGAATACCATAGGGCTATAGATCATAGTGTCCCATGCTAAATTTAGGGAAAATAATTTAATAGACTTTAAAATATTTAAATGAGAAACATACAAACCCTAAGCTGCTTCAATATCAACCTACAAAATTAACTTGGAAATATGTAAGGAAAGGAATAGACATTAAAATCCCTAAATTATATTAAGGTTTCCTAGCAGATCTCATGACTCATTATTAAGATTTGGCATTCATTGTTAACTCCTAAAGTAGGAAGCACCAACTGTATGTTCCCAACTCTAAGTAAGAGCGAAGTTTTGCATACATTCACATAGATAACAATACGGAATTACCATGCCTCCTCCATTATGGAACCATAAAGAATGCACCAGGATCTCAAGGCTGAACTACAATGGAGATAAATGAAGGCCAGGATTTCCATTAAATCAAAGGCTGAGTTCCTACACTTACAGAACCCTGTATCACAACTGAAACATATTACATATGACATTTACAACAATAACAAATACTGAGTATAATGGAGCTCTAGTTATAGACTACATCTCAAAATAAATTGTATGATATTAAAATGTGTACAGGCTTACATTCATGACAACTAAAAATATAATGTAGAATCACTATCACCATTAGTGGCCACCATGAAAGCTCGATGCAACCTCTATGTAAGTCTGCCCTATCAACTTAAGGGATTTCATCCTCCAACACAAGCTCCATGGAGTTTTCATCCCTCGACCACCTCAGATTAGTGGGTTTTTGTTTGCATATTTGGATGCTAGAACAAGTGCTCACAGTGATCTCATATTAGAGTTTGTGTTGGTTTGTTCAAAGATGCCCTCCTCTATCTGTCTCTGCAATATTAAGATGTTTAGATTGAGTGCTAAAAATCACACAACGGTCTCCATTTTGGGTTCGATACACAAGAATGGCTTCTTGTACTCATACATCATTATTTTTTTATTGCTTCAAGTCAGCCATGGTATCCTTTTGTGCAGAAATGTGCTTGGAAGGTTTGGATGAGAGTCCCCTAAAACCTACAATTGTCCTTAGCAAGCATGATGAAGAGCCCCTTTGGGTTTGAAATCATATCTATTGCATTAATGGCAATCGTTGGCTCCCTTGTAGTGTGCCCTACTAGATGTCCATGCAATTTAGTTTTAATTATATTGAGATTAATTCCAATAGCAAGTGGAAGCCCATGGGGAGTTGCATCAGTCTTATGTGCATTAATGGTATTCTTAATATGCAGGGTGGTAGGTAGAGATGAGTGATAAAAATGGCAAGAAAACTTATGTTTGAAAGTTGAGGTTAGCAATGAGAGATGGTTGTTGGAAAAACTCTGAAGTTTTGATATGGGGAAATTTTGAAGAGCAAGATAGTTGAAGGCATGGAAGTAAAGGGAAGTCTAACATCTTGATGGGGATAGAGAGAAAAGTGGAATTGAGAAGGGAAGCATGCTAGAATGGGTCACTTCACCACTTCAACCACTTACAAAAGCTCATGAGCTTTCCTATGCCTTCACACTCAAAATTCATGCTTGACTTAGGCTAACACTTGGGAGATGAAGGAGAAGGATCACATGCAAAATAGGATGCGCCAGGGTGAGAATCAAAAAGAATTCAAAGGGCTGGAGTCCTATTGCATGATCACTAAAAAAAGAGACATAGCACCAGACTTCGCTACAAGGAAGGCACAAAGGGTCATGAGGCATTGCAGAAGAAGAGGCAGAAGAACCCGCAGCAGAGGCTGATGCATAGATAGGGAAGGCATTTTCCAGGGAGGACAGCAGGCATTTGAGGCAAGGCCGCAGTTGAGTTGGAGAGGAGGAAGGTGGGTTTCAAATAAAAGAGTGCAGGGGACTGAGATGGAGGATCACCCTGATCAGCAGAATTACTAAGATGGGCGGAAAGAATGCAGAGCTGCTTTTGGGGTTCTAAAATTGGAAATCCTTGGGTGCATGTTTGAACTAAAAGGATCTAGTGACCTGGTCAATCTTGGCTAACATGGACTTAAAAAATGGCCCTTAGGAAGACAAGGTGTTATGTGATGTAGTTCCAATCGATGCTTGTCATTTACTGTTAGATAGATCTTGACAATATGACAAGAATGTAGTTCACTATGGTAGAGAAAACACTTGTGAGATATAGCATGAGGAAAAAATCCATATCTTGAAGCCTTTTAAAAGAGAAGAATCAACCAAAATAGCAGCTCTATCCTTTTTTATAATGGTTTGGAAAGAACTTTTTATAGAGTCAAATGGTGAGATTTGCTATCTGATACACCCCAAAGAACAATCCCATTGAAGGTGCTAAAATTGTTACAATAATATGCAGATTTGACACCATTTGATCTACCAACTGTTTTGCCTCCTTCAAGAGGCATTACTCATCCAATTGATCTAATTCTAGGTGCCAAACTTCCAAATCAGGCTGCTTATAGGTTAACTCCTCTAGAAAATGAGGAACTAAGGAGACAAATTAAATTATTGGAAAAGAAATTTAGTAGGGAAAGTATGAGCCTATGTCAAACCTACTCTCTCCCAAGAAAGGATAAATAAATTCTAGACCCATTAGTAAAATCACTATGAAGTATTGATATCCACTACCAAGAATGGATGACTTGCAGGATTGCTTACAAGGTGCCAAGATCTTCTCCTTGATTTACGTCAAAAGTGGAGACCATTAGACTCAAGTTCATGAAGGTGATGAGTTGAAGACTACCTTCAAATCCAAGGATGGTTTATTTGAGTGGTGATGTCATTCGATTTGTCCAATGCTCCAACTACCTTCATGTGAACAATGAATTAGACATTTAAATTGCACATTGAAAAAATTATCATTGTTTATCTTGATGATATCTTGACTTTTAGTATAAAATATGAAGGAGCATGTAGAACATCTGAGAGTGGTATTTGACATACTTAGAGTAGAAAGGTTGTTTATCATTCCTAAAGAGAGTGAATTTTGCAAGGATAGGTTGGTATTCTTGAGTAGTGTTATTTCAGCAGATGGATCTAGCATGGATCCAAAAAAAGTTAAGGCGATTCTTAAATGGCCTACTCCTCAAAGTTTCAAAAATGGTGAAAAGCTCCCATTGGTGTTCTATCCCGAGGGTTTTCCTTATTGTTCTTATCAATCTCAATAGGATGTTTTTAAAATTTAGATTTGCACACTACACCAATAGTGATATAACAACAAATTGATAATTCACTTCAACTTTCACAATCAAGATAGTTAGAAACTACAGCTCAGAGATACCACACTCAAATGGAAAATAATCAATAGATAACAGTTTCAAATCTAATTCTTAAACAATAAAGTAGGGTCTGAAATGAGTACATCGAATTAATTGTTGATGATGATATTACAATGATGGGGTATATCTAGTGACCTAATCTGAAATAATCCATTAGATTCTAAGCTACACTCACTTGTTGGAGGATGTTTGGACACACAAGGATGTTGTCACCCAATGAGATCTAGATTTTCCTTCACCAACAAACTCTACAGTGAGAAATTGAGGCATGAAACCCTCAATTGTTGCCAACCAGATTGCATATATCTTGTGCAAGGAATGAACTCTCTACCATTGCACCTCCTAGGGTAATCTTAGCTGTGATTCCCCTTCCAGTCTTGTGTTTATACCTAAAATTTGTGTGCATACCCAATATGACTCTATAGATGTTATAATCAAGTGTTGTTTGCCACTATATGAAAGTTCACTGCCTAACCAGGGCTTCCAAACTTGCGACGTCCTAAGATAGGGGAGCTTGCATGTCATGTCTTCCTCGAATATAGTTCAAACTAATGAATCAGTGGTTAGGTTGCCCAAGGGTTCCAACACAATTCAACAATAGGTATGGTTGAAGCAATTAGACAATGGTGCTTGCAAGATCTAATTGTTGTATCCAATAGCTTCTCCTGCCTAAGTAAAATCTACTCACAAACACCAACCCTACTGAACACCTACAATCTGGAATAAGACGACGCCTTGGTGAAAGGAAAATGTGATGATCAAGATTTGAAACTACCTTCCCCTAATTCTCCAAATGCGAAGTTTCATAGCAGTTGCTCCAGCCCTGCATATGATATAGGATGAATAGATTATTAAGTTGCAAAATGCAAAATGATATTAAGGGATGGTTAGGTTTTTTGTCCAACCTCCTTACACCCCAGGGTTTTCATCCTATAGATGCTACCAACTATAAAATTTGTTCAAACCTCTTCATGCCCACCAAAAGACCTCCAAATATCTGTAAATAGGTGCTTCTAGGATAGGGCACATGGGTCCAACAAAGCTGCCTAAATTTGAAATTTAAAATTTTGATTTTAATATATTTATTTTATATTTGAATATGTATTAATTAATATATATACATAGTGAGCGATTAAAAACCCTTTAATAAATGATGCACTAGGGTTGGCCTTATGAGGTATGAGACATGACAATGGGTTGGTGAACTTTTATAAGAGATTCATTAGGAATCTCAATGGTATAAGTGCACCCTTGATTTATTGCACAAGAGGGAAAGCTTTTACTTGGACAAAGGCAGCTGATGTGAGTTTTGAAAAGCTCAAAAGAAAAGTTATAGAAGCTCCAATTCTTGCTATACCAAACTTTGAGAAACTTTTTACAATTAAGTGTGATGCTTCAAGGGTAGCTATTAGAGAGAGTATTAGGCCAAGAAGGTAAACCTATGGCCTTTTTCAGAAAGAAGTCAAATGAAACTAAGAAGTATACCACTTAAGATAAGGAATTCTATGTTGTTGTGATACAAGCCTTAAAATATTGGAGGCATTATCTTCTATATAGGGAATTCTTTTTGATGACTAACACTCAAGCCTTGAAGTACCTAAGTTTCTAGGGTAAGCTGTCCCACAAACATGCCAAATTGGCTTTAATTTTGTAGGCATATGGATTTTTTGTGTAGCATAGGAGTAATAAAACCAATGCAGTCGCTGGTGCCTTAAGTAGACGGCATCATTTGTTGGTTCTAATGAGTAATAAGTTGATTGGATTTGAAGAAACAAAAGGTGAATATGCAAATGATTCATTGTTTAGCAATAGTTATACAATTCTAATTGGTCAAGATCATGTAGGTATGCATTCATTTGAAGAGTTTTTATTAGTACATGGCTTCTTGTTTAAGGGATCTCAACTTTGCATTCCCTTAGATTGAGCAGAGAAAAGCTTATGAGAGAG